>JBBPPY010000599.1:0-19255 GCA_038092195.1 Leccinum barrowsii
GATCCACGTGCCGAAGGCGGACGAATAGTATTTGTTCTGTCTTGGGACCAGGGGGGAAGAATGCTTCTAGATGTCGGCACACCACTTGCCATTAAGTCATCACGAAAAAAATTTTAAGTACTTGTGGCGGAATCTTGTGATGAGCGATCCCTTTGTAGCTTCCATTTGAGTGAGTCGCACATGTGATCATCACACTGTCACTGCGTAGTAGTAGGATTGCTCATAGTATCGGCACAACTGTCTTCACAGATAGCACAGAAAATACTGAAGCGGGTTTTCCACTCACCTTGATCACCTTAGTTGGTCTGAGTCGCAGTCAGCGATGCACGCATACCTTACTTGACAGCCATACCAAAACTCGCTCGGAGCCTGACGAACAGCAGGACAACGCCAGAGTTTCCACATTGCCGCCGCAACAAGCCAGGCATGCACTCTATCATGAACAACCGCTGAGACATTTTGGTTTTGAGTACCTGAGGTACAGATATTGGACCTGGCGTCTCTGCAAAGTATGCAGTGAGTACCAGACCACCGAGAACTTCGGTGCAGAGTGCTCGATGGTGTGACCTCAGCCACCGGCTTTCAGGGATGAGGTGGCATGGGTAAAACTTTTGATCCCAGGACCCAAATATGGCGTTGTGGTTTCAGAAACAAGTTCGAGCCTGAAAACATGCACGAGGATCAACTCTAAAGAAATATATTGAACAACTGAGCCAGAAGCGTTACGAATGTGTGTGACCTTTCCATAAGAGCAAAGGGCTCTTGAGACCATTAGCCCGGGTTATTCGGGCAAGACATGCCACATGGGTCAAATGTGGATGGGATAGGATCAGTTTCATGGAGGTACTTGGTTTCGCGAGGGTCGTGCGATGGTGTTAATGATTCCGGCAGTTTCATGTGTGTGTCATATTCACATTCCACGCCAGAATCGACATGGGGAAACGGACGACCGCATTCTCTTTGACGTTCGTAAAGAAGGACGGCGCTCAGCGGGGATCGAAACGGAGCATCTTAATATCGATATTTGCCGCGAACTCGATGAAGTAAGTACTTCAAACTCAGCAGCAGGAAACCATCTACCTCCATTGACAATCCAATGATTGTGCTGAATGAGACTGGAATAGACAAGAATTTTCACGACTGTGCAAACTCAGGTCACCTCAGACTTGGCATCGATATAGACAACAAAAGAGTATTTGATCCCCATATACCTCAAAACATCACCGTGCATGAACATTTCATCCGAAGCTACCTCACATACCCCGTATCAGGATCACTTTTGTTCCTGCAATGGAATCAGTCCCGATAGTTTTCCGCCGGGCTGCCCGGACCGCCGCAGTGCGATATCCATGTTGGAGGATGACGGGGAAACTGTCTGCGATGAAGAAGATGGAAGGTTTGCCGCACTGGGGAGAGGAATGGAGACCTTCCTTCTGTAATTTAGTGCTTGATGCAATCTGCGAAGCAACACAAGGGGAAAGTTGTAAATCGTCTGACTACTAGGACCACCAACCCCCTCGAAAAACACGAGCCATTGCTATGATATCCTCTCACTGAGTAATCGACGAGTCGCCCGTCTCTCAACTTACCTCTTCTCCTCGTCTCTCAAACGCCTCTGTTTTTCCGTCCGATACTATTACATTTTTTCAAGGGACTCCTGGCAGAGTCGCTCATGCTTTCCTGCCTCTTCCCAACTTTTCAATACATACCTCTCGCATACGCTGGTCTCATTCTCCACATCATCCCTCGGCAACCATCTCCGGGTCTCTCTCTCAGTTTCCTCGCACCTTTTCTGCCCTCCGAGCCCCCGTCGACGGAGGTGACGTTCGAGAGGCCTCCCTTCTGCAGGCCAAGCAAACGGAAGGTCGGCCAAGGCGGCACTCCCACGTGATGTTATGACGACCCGCCGGACACCCTACGCTCGTCTTATGCTTGCATTGCGACGTGTCGTGTGGGCGGTGTAGCCCCCACGATTGGTGAGGATGGCACGTTAGCGGACATGCATGTCCACAATCTAGCACGAAGGCGCTTCAAGACGATGGGTGAGTAGGTAAGAGAAACGGATTAGGTCAACTAAGAATGGCATACAATGAGTGAATACACGCTCACCACGGTTCAGTGCATCCGCCCTCGGGACATTGATCGTCGAACTCACTCGGACTCTGGAGCAGCGTGGCACACTGGGGGTGCCGCTCGCACTTGACAGGGAACCCCTCGTAGAGATATCTGTTCTTTGCGAGGAGGGAAAAGAACCGCGTCCAAAGTGCCCCGCCTTTCTTGGAACGCACAAAGGTTTCAGAGTTGCCGATCAAGATGAGACCGTCCCTGGCCCGCGAGAGGAGGACGTTGAGGCGCTCAGGCGAGTCCATGAAGCCGATTAGGTTGGATTTGTTTGACCTCGTCAGGCTCGCGACGACGATGTTGCTTTCCTCTCCCTGGTAATTATCTAAACCGACACGTTGAACGAGGCTTGAATCGTCAGAAAACACCTCGCTCACCGATAGTAGCCAGTTTGATTCGACCTTTCTTGGCTTTGAGCTCCGGCGGTGTAAAGAGGGACAGGCCAGCCCGTGCAAGATCCAACGAATCTAGTTCGTTAAGGATCGGGTCGTTGTCCTGTTTCAAGGCATCACGCAGATGGTGGAGTTGCCCGAGATACGGTGTGAGGACGACGATGTCCTCGCTTTTGTACCCCTGCTGGGCGAGGTAGCGCACGATCTTGAGCACCATTTGGACCTCGTACGTGTTTTGCTTCGACGACTTGGTACCACCGTCCGCGCGGTCGCCAGCGAGCGCGTCGTCGTCTTCGGGATGAGTGTGCTTTACGAAGACGACGTTCGATTGCAGGCCTCTAATGTCGGATCGCGAGTAGGTCGAGGAAGCGTCGACGAGTTCAGGGTATGTCAGTTCGCGAACAAAGGCGGAGATCTCGGGCCGCATCCGGTGTTGCGTCGATAGGGTTTTATGGGGGTGTCCCTTGAGGATGAGACGCTCGAAAAGCGACCGATTCAGATCAAACCCTTCCTCTTTTTCGACAGTCAGTTGGTAGTTATTGACTTTGGGACGCAATTGTCTAGTATACGAGTAATCATCAGTCGTGAACGAACGCCAATGACGACCGTATCGTAAAGGAGACGTACTTGTGGTCACCGATGAGGATCATCTGATTGACGTTCGACGACAACGCAGTCAAGACATGGCTCTCGAGGATCTCGCCGGCTTCTTCCACGAGTAGCACCTCCGGTCCTGTCTGCTCGAGCGCTTTAGCAAAGATAGCCGCTCCCGTGGTTGTGCACGCGATGATTCTCTTCTGGCGCAAAAGCCGCACCGTCGACTGTGCAAACTCCCTTTGAATGGCGTCTTGAAAGTCGTCGTACCGCCTGCCGGCGCCGCATATTGAATCCAAGTGTTCTTCAACGAGCTCCCGCCGCCACCCGTCCAACAACTTCTGGCGGGCAGAGCGCAGCATGTCCCAAATCCGAACCGAAGCCGGAGCTCGGATGTGCGGCTCGTCGCTCAGCACGCCAGAGTCCAGACCCCGCGTCCACCGGGAAAAGAGGTAGTTCTTGTCGATGACATGTCCGTTCCGTCCCACACGCACCATGCCGTCCTCTGCCACCATCTCCGTCTTCGTCGCCGATCCCAGCGGAACGCGGAATGCTTCAAAGAACTCGGGATGTTCGAGTTCCAGATGGAACATGATGCTCCTACCGCCTCGCACGTCTAGCAGAGCGTCAAAGTGACAACGAAGTTCACTTTCCTCGTTTGAAGCGAGGGCTTTGAAGTCGTTGATCTCGTCCCAGTCGATCCACAATTTTGTGCGTGGTTGGTTATGCAGCGCAAGATGTTCCGTCGATTTGTTCGCACGACCGCCCAGGCGCACGATGGAATCGGCAGGTATACCGTATCTGAGGAGATCGCAGAGGAACTGGTCCAGAGCGTGATTGGTGTGGCAGACGACGAGAATGGTTTGATCAGTCTCGTCGTGTATTATTTTCCCGAGAATGGCACCCATGAACGACTTGCCAGTTCCTTCCGGTAACAGTGAGACAACATCAGGGATACTACATAGTAGCGATGCTCACCTGGCGGTCCTTGGATTAACGAGACGCGGCGCTGGAGCGCTGAAACTAGACATTTCGCTTGAGCCATGTCCAGACAGATGGACGAGGGGAGGTCCAACAAACTACCCAGGTTGATCGATGGGTTTGAAATCAGTGCATTGAAAATGTGTGATACGGCCGTTCTGTTTCTTGGTGGCGAGGGTGGGGATTCAGGATTCCAGAATAAAATTTCTTTAGACAGGGGAAATTCGCGACGTGTCTTCAGCACAGAGAGCACAGGTTCGAAGGCAAACGTCGCAGCGTTGATTTGAATCAGCTGTATGTTCCGGGACATGCAAAGCGATGTGAGCGTCTTTCTGATGCTAACGCCGCCGTCCAGCTGCAAGACTATCACCGGCGGGTTGCGGGCTAGGAGTTCCTCTACTCGATTCACTGTCCCAAAACCAATGATATCTTGACCAGAGGCGAGGCAAACTAGAGACTGATGCCTCAGAATCTTCGAGCCATGAGGATCTCGTTTGAGGAAATGTGTCCGAGTGTCCTCGCATTTCATCCCCCTGAGTTGCCAAAAGTCGCTGTCACATTGTAACTTGATGCCCCAGCGAGTTTTGCGGTCAACTCCAGTATGGATACCAATCATGGAGAGGCTATCGACGCGGAGACCACGGTACTTCACATCCTTTTGTAAAGTAGCTTGTACCTCCTGACGGATATCAAAGATCATGTCCTCCCGGAGCATACGAAAGGTGTTGTCTAGGTAATCCCCGACTGGTGTTGCTAACAAGTGGAGCTCATCGTGGAATGTTGGGCGGAGAAACGGAGGCTTTTGACACAATATTTCATCGGCAGTTGGAAGGATAGAGATTTCGCGGAAGTTGGCAAAGTCATTATCATGACGCCCACCAGGGCCATTCAGAACGTCGTACACTGTCAAGGGATCGACATTGGAGAGTATGTGTTTCATTAAATATCCCATCTCTCTGATTTCGTGTTTGGATGACGTGATGAGACTGTTTTGGATGGATGGTCGAACCGCAACTTCTCGGTAGGGATTGGTGTCCCGGTCTTGCAGAGTCAAGAGCCGCGAAAGCACTCTAGCGAAAACCAGTTGAGCATTTTCGTTCAGCGTGCCCTGTTGGAACGCTCGAACGAAGACACCCCAGAAAATGGGTGGCTCCACAACGTGGAACAACAAATTGTCCAGGGTGTCGCCCACGTTGGAGGCCTTCAGAAGATAGCCCAGGACAGTGGAGCCCAATCCATTCATGAACTGGACCGACAAGTCGCATCTCATCGCGAACTGGACTGAAGACAGACCGTGAGTACTTTGGATGATTGTATCCAAGCATACCACTGGGTCATCCTGAGAGCAAAGTCCCTCCAGGAAAAGAGTGACACCACCAGAATCAAGTTTGACCGACCCAGAAATAACATCGAGAAATCGCTTTTTCAACCTGGAAACACGGCTAGAAGGTAGAGTAGGATTCATGCGTGACTTGGTCAAGTGTGTAGATGCTGAGGGTGTACAAGGACTCACACAGCAACTTGAAGTTCGAATACACTGCCCGTGGATCAGCGCAGTACAAAATTAGAGAAAGGCCATCACATCAAGAAGTTGATTTGTGGAACAGAACACGTGTTGATTTCATACAGGCTACAGCATCCACAGGAGGGCTCACCCCCAACGAAATAACGAACTTCATAATTCATTGCGGTTTTGACGATGGATCGCGCCGTGAGCTGATCACCTCGAGGAGGACTTTTCCATAACTCAATTTTGGGGAATTCAGAATATTTTGAAGGATAGAAGATCCAAATATGCATGCGGAAGAGAACACGAAGCAACGTGTGTACAACCGGTAAACATACGCAAACTACATGAGGCCGTGGCACGATGACTATGTACTTCTTTCCCACCACGACTGGGGCACACATCGATCACGGACGAGTGAAAGGCTGATGAGTTGGACGCCGGTACCGGATCAGAGACAAATCCGTCAACCCTGTCTCAAGGACCAGCGCAAGGTCGTTGGGAGACTCCGTCTCACCTCGCTAACGTCGACAAGTATGCGCACCAGACATATCGGACCCGGACATCCTCCAGCACCACCCCGACACCCGCTCAACACCTCCGTAGAGCTCGAACTCTGGCAAGAGGCATTCTGCTCCGTCGAGGCAACTTCGTCATGGCCAAAAAGGCTCCCCGCCCAGCCATGATAGCAACTTCAAACTAATAAGTATGACAAGCTCGCAAAGATATTCCTCACCAGCGGCAACTCCCTCTACCACGCCGCAGCCCGGGGTCGTTATTATGCCGTCGTCATTTACATCGGTGGTAGATTCAACGAAGAGATGTCCCGTCTCGCAGGCCAAGTTCTCGTCAGCGCACCAAAGGCGACGGGCACTCCAAGAGTTACACGCCTTGCCGCCCTCCTTGGGCTATCCGAGGCGCCTACCCGCGCCGGTCTCCTCAAAAATGCTGTAAGTCGCTTCTCTCTACCAACACACCCTCGCTCATATTTTCCAGCTTTTGAGAGACGTCCTCCGCCTCTCCCCAGCCTAGTTCGAGATCCTCTACGGCTTTCTCGAGGATTCGTTCGACCCCCTCACTCTCTGCGCATCCACGGCGCCCATCCTCTCCTTACTGTGTGCCAGCGACTCTCCATATGCTAGCTACCGCCCCCTCCTCTCTCATACCCTCCTCTCTCAACTCTCCCAGGTCTACGGCACCGTCAGAGTAAGCACCCTCCTGGACCTCGTCAAGCCCCTCGACGTCTTTGGCCCCGAACAAGTCGAAGCCTATGCCATGTGCTACGCACGTTGCAGCGAACTCCGCATCCGTGTAGATCATGCCACAGAGACTATCTCCTTTACCGACGAGCCCTTTGCCGACTCTGACAGGTCCGCCGTCTCCGGTCCGACAAGCCCTCGCCCTACGACAACACTACTGTCTAGCTGTCCTCGGCCGAGCTCCTGCGTACCCGCCTGAGCACCCTTGCAATGGCGCTCCACAACGCTGTGCGCGTGATCGACCCCGATGAAGAAGCTCCGCGTCAGTTCGCCCAGTTCACCGAACTTGTCGCCGCAACCAACGCCGAACGGTGCGACCTCTCTCTGCGCAAAGCACTCGTCGCACGCCGAAAGGATCTCCTCTCGGAGCTGAGCGTACGCAAAGAAAAGGAGGAGGCGTCCTGTTGCGCGGAGCTCACGCGCGCCAAGAAGCTGATCGAAGAGCAAAAAGAACAGGGAGACGCCAAAAAGAAGGAGATTGGCCACACGAGACTGGCGATCGAATCGATCTGGATGGAAGAGACCAAGAAGCTTGCTCAGGACTTGATGAAGCACGGCGGGTCTAAGGTGTCGATCGTGGTGCGTCCTGCCAGTTCTTTGCCGTTCCTTCTATCATCGATACCTTGTCTCTAGGACTTGGAGGACTTGGGCAAGGACAGATCGAAGTCGAGCAGCTGGAAAAGGAGAATTAAAGAAATGAATGTGCTTTGCGGATCGACCACATCGAGCGTACCACAAAGAAGAACGCCCGCTGCTCGCGCAAGGCTATGCCGACCGGGAGACCTTTGACACACACGAGTAGAGAACATCCTGGAGGCGCGCCACCAGGCTGTGGTTGAGCCGAATGCAAGGCGACTATAGAGCGCACCGGGGAATGTTGGGAGAGGAGGAGGGCTGCGCATGCGGAGAAGATGGAGGAGGAAAGGGGGGAGCGAGAGGAAGAGCAGGAGGCCGAGAGGAGGGCGGGGGAGCGGGAGAGAGTCGAGGCGGGTGAGTGTTTCTTGGTTGGTGTCGGTGTGTGTAGTGCGAGCGACCCCGGATTACAGAACGACGTGTGGCAGAAGAGGCCGAGGCAGCGAAAAAACGGCAGGAGGATCGGTTGGCGGAGCAGCATCGACAACGCCAGATCGAGCGAGCTAGTGCGCAGGAAGGCACAGCGAGAGCAAGAGGCGGAGAAAACCAAGATGCGTGTGCACTCTGCCAAGATGGGTCCTACGATTCTGAGGGCGGTGGCAGACGCGTACTACCGGCGGTGCTTCCGCCCCCACGACCGCTTCGACAACGGCGAGCATGATGACGGGCGGCCTCGCACCTCCACGTTCGCAGAGTCCGGCGCTGTCGCCTATCAGTGCGACTTCGACATGTGCGGGGTCTACCGAATTGGAGGCGGCGCGTGGCGTCAACGTATGGCTGAGAAGGAGCATGGAGTGACGCCCGGGTCGCTTGGTGCCGCTGGGTCGCCCGCCGGTACCAACACTGGGCTGCCCTGTCCGACAGCAGGAGGGATGCAGACGGTTTCGTGACGGTTCCGGAGAAAAAGGTGTCGAGACTGCGGCGGTTACATAATTTCGAGGCCTGATGAGAGAGTGATTTGTGGTCGGGGTGGAGTATTTATTTTCTCCTTTCATTTCACCATACAGTCATGTCCGTCCTTGTTTGTTTCCTTATCCTTTTCCTTCAATACCTCTTTACTTAGCCACTATGACCCATCTTCATCTTTCCTGAAACATAATCCATCAAGGTTGCTGCCTACTATGATAGGTACTTCTAAGAAAGTTTTGATCGGTTAGAGTTGGGCTACAATGTGAATTTTGGAACATGATAATGTTGCCCCTCAATATGCATTGCAAGCACTTTTATTGGTGGCTTCTAGTTTTCAATTCCCAGAAATATATATATATATCTCTGCTGCAGTCTGTGCTCAAGATTGGAAATGATGCAGACTAGTAGCACTTCAAGTTCCTCAGCCAACAATGTTTTTCCCCCACATTTCTTCCCAAAAATTTTATTCATCAACTAACTTGCATGGATGCAACATGACTGAGTATATTGCAGTGTGAGTGTTGAGTGAATAGTTGTGAGCACGAGAATTCTAGGTTGCATGATGCAGGGACAGAGCATATGTGGCTCTCTTGCCTCTGTCCCCTATGGTGGTTAGTCTTTCATATCCTACTACTTGATAGCTAGTGTAATCAATATATTATGATGACTGATCTTCTCCTCAAGGAGAGTCATCTCTTGTCAGGTCATGTGCAGGCTTGCTCATACTTATGATCTTAATGGATGCTTAACAGAGTACATTTCTATAGATTCTTGGCTGTTTCAACTATGTTTCTTTGCTGTTGGCATCTACTTTTCTTCTTCAAATAACTTGATGTTCTGAGTTATTGACTCCTCCCATGGCATAAAGAGAGTTCATTCCAATGCTGAGAATGCTAGGTTATTGAATGAAAACAAAAGATATGCTTAACATACACATCCGATTCTGAAGAATGACATTCAAAATCATCTCTACCTTCTCTTCTTTGGCTGCTTTGCCATACTGATCAAAAATTCCCTTCATCTCTGATTTCACCTGCTGGGGTATGTTTGATGCCTTGTACTTTTGAGCAGCAGATAGAAGTGGTTGAGGATCTTTTTGATGGAAAAGATAGAAAGAATGCTCCAGGATGAGCAATATATCTACAAAGCAATGAAATAATTCATTTTGTTGTGTTTCTTTCAAAAGACATTGAGAAGAGAAACTTTATATGTACCAATAGTGGATAGAAGGATTTGCTTCCATGTACCCAGATTGGTCTATGATTTTCGATTGGATTGTAACACAATATGAAATTGATGAGGAACTTACAATACTGTTAGGCTTCAGAATGGAAGATTCACTAATATCCACAACTTTGGACTGAATGATGAAATATTGAAACCAAAAATTGATAAAATTGATAAACATACTGTTGCCAGTGGATTGTGAATAATCTGACAATAACATTGAATTAAAATAAGACCAGGACATCATAACATGAAAAGAAACTCACTGACTGTAAAGTAAAAAAAAAACAGATGGGATCAAAATTGAATTTGTATAATTAACCAATACTTACAATCTGAAATTGATGCAAAATAATATTAATATCATGATATTATCCCAATAGTAGTGATGAACTTACATCCTGCCATTTATGACATGACATGATGTTTTAAACACAATATAAAATGAGTCAGATATATGGTGCCAAAAAATAACATGCAACAATTTACAGCCTTGAAGTTGAGAAGTAATGAGTCAACAAAAAGTGGTATAAGTAACATATTACATACTATCTGTAAGGAATCCAAAATATTTATCATTAGTATAATCATGCTTGACCATATTTCATGATATAGACATACTTCCTATAGTTATCAGAAATAGATAGTTAGTATTTTATTATCACTATCCTAGTACATAACTTACAGTCTTTAATAAATACAATAAAGGTAGATCAATGTCTGAAATGTGAAAATTTATAATATAAGAAAGCTCACCAGCTGAATAAATCAGAATAAATGTGAGATAAAAATATATCTCAATGATGGTAATAAATTGATAACATAACAACATACAGCCTATAAATAAAATTAAAAAAGGATAGGATATATTAATCATGATGCAAAATATATATCAAACAATCTATAACATACTGGCTGTCATGTAAACACAGAACAAATTGTGATATTACCATTACTATGATGAAATTATTTCAGAATGGAAGCTCACATCCTGGCATTTCCAGAGCAGAATAGATAAACATGGCATCAGAAGAAGAATCACTCTCTGGCACATTCCACAATGCATAACTCACTACCTGTCATATCCAAAGCAGAATAAATGGACATGGCACCATCAGCATCACCACTCTCTGGCACATTCCACAATGAAAACTCACTTCCTGTCATGTCCAAAGCAGGATAAATGGACATGGCATCATCAGCATCACCACTTGCTGACACATTTCACAATGCACAACTCACAAACTGTCATTTCCAGAGTAGAATAAATGGACATGGCATCATCAGCATCACCACTCTCTGATACATTCCACAATGTACAACTCACTGCCTATCATTTCCAGAGCAGAATAAATAAATATGGCATTGTCAATATCACCACTCTCTGACACATTCCTCAATGTATAACTCACATACTGTCATTTCCAGAGCAGGATAAATAAAAATAGCATCATCAGCATCACCACTCTGTGGTACATTTCACAATGCACAACTCACACTCTGTCATTTCCAAAGCAGAATAAATGGATATGGCATTGTCAATATCACCACTCGCTGACACATTCCACAAGTACAACTCACATACTGTCATTTCAGAGCAGAATAGATGGACATGGCATCATCAGCATCACCACTCTCTGGCACATTCCACAGTGGACAACTCACAAACTGTCATTCCCAAAGCAGAATAGATGAACATGGCATCATCAGCATTACCACTCTCTGGCACATTCCACAATGCACAACTCACAGACTGTCATTTCCAAAGCAGAATAGATGGACATGGCATCATCAGCATCACCACTCTCTGGCACATTCCACAATGCACAACTCACTCTCTGTCATTCCCAAAGCAGAATAGATGAACATGGCATCATCAGCATCACCACTCTCTGGCACATTCCACAATGCACAACTCACAGACTGTCATTTCCAGAGCAGAATAGATGGACATGGCATCATCAGCATCACCACTCTCTGGCACATTCCACAATGCACAACTCACAGACTGTCATTTCCAGAGCAGAATATATGGACATGATATCATCAGCATCACCACTCTCTGGCACATTCCACAATGTACAACTCACATACTGTCATTTACAGAGCAGAATAGATGGACATGGCATCATCAGCATCACCACTCTCTGGCACATTCCACAATGCACAACTCACATAATGTCATTCCCAAAGCAGAATAGATGGACATGACATCATCAGCATCACCACTCTCTGGCACATTCCACAATGCACAACTCACAGACTGTCATTTCCAAAGCAGAATAGATGGACATGGCATCATCAGCATAACCACTCTCTGGTACATTTCACAATGCACAACTCACTACCTGTAATTTCCAAAGCAGAATAAATGGACATGGAATCATCAGCATCACCACTCTCTGGCACATTCTGTAATGCACAACTCACTCTCTGTTATTTTCAGAGCAAAAAAAATGGACAAGATCATCAGCATCACCACTCATTGGCATTTTCCACAATGTACAACTCACTTCCTGTCATTTCGAGAGCAGAAAAATGGACATGGCATCATCAGCATCACCACTCTCTGACACATTCCATTATGCACAACTCACAAACTATCATTTCCAGAGCAGGACAAATGGACATGGCATCATCACTCTGACACATTCCACAGTGTACAACTCACCTGCTGTCATTTCCAGAGCATAATAAATGGACATGGCATCATCATCAGCATCACCACATTCTGGGACATTCCATAATGCACAACTCACAAGTTGTCATTTCCAGAGCAAAATAAATGGAAATTATCATCAGCATCACTTCTGACACATTCCACAATGCACAACTCACAGACTGTCATTTCCAGAGCAGGATAGATGGATATGACATCATCAGCATTACCACTCTGACATATTCCATAGTGTACAACTCACAACCTGTCATTTCCAGAGCAGAATAAATGGACATCATCAGCATTACCACTCTCTAACACATTCCACAATGTACAACTCACAAACTATCATTTCCATAGCAGAATAGATGGACATGGCATCATCAGCATCACCACTCTCTGGCACATTCCACAATGCACAACTCACTTCCTGTCATTTCCAAAGTAAAATGACTTGTATTAGTGAAAGCAATTCTTACACATTTACTGTAATGACAACTCACTCTCTATAGTTCCATGAGTGCAATAGAAATAATTAGCACATATTTCCAAATTTTATGTATGAGCTCATTCATATGAAGCCTGATCTTACCCAGAAGTGTGGAAACCATTTTACCAGTTTTTCTGGATCTATGATATCCATGCTGTGTAAAGGAAGTGCAGATTTATGCAGCCTGTCAATGACACTTTTAAAAAATAATACCATTAGCCTTTGAACAATATTCAACTTTTGGTACTCACTCTTGAACTGCATATCTAACACACAATGCTATATTTGTTTCTTGGGCAGTTACAAATAGCATTTGCAAAGCTTTCTCATTCAAAGCTCCTGCTGTATTTTCCAATAATATGCCACATCCCTTATTTGAGTTGTGCATTCCTTGCACCCATTCAGATTCTGTGAGCTCAATCATGTCATTGGAAAAGATAATAATACCTTGAATCCGAACACTGTACTTTGGTGCATAGTTCAGTTGAGAGAGACGACCCCATACATCAGCAGCATTGAAAATGCCATCCATGAGCTCATGTGCCTTTGCTATCCTCTCCTGTATTGGCAGCTTCCGAGCATCACCAGATAGTTCACTCATGGCTACAGGCAGCAATGCATCAAACTTGGTGAACAACACAATAACAGGCACTGGCCAAGCTGTGAGCTTGCAAAAATCTTGAGAAAATGGGCCCACCATCTCTTGTATCACACTCATTGAAAAACATTTCCTCGGAACATTGGATCGCCCGATTCAATTTATCCATTGGGATACAGTACCTATACAGAGTATCAATGACCACTCCCCGCAAATGATCAAGCTGGTACCAGATGGCATGAATGCGTTTTTTGAGAAATGTCGTGTTTGCACGATTAGCAATGAACTCCTTCAGCTGTTGGAATTCATGTGTGGAACCAGCCTCGAAGCCCCGCGAGTCATGGAAGACGAATTTGTCATTGCTCCGGAAAATCAACTCATTCTCGATGTCGTGTTCCCCGCGCTAGCGTACATTAGTAAAGATGCGCGTCGAGTCCGAGTTCAGTATGTAGTATGTCGTGATACTCACCCCCATGGATCCCTCGACCTGGGTCAGATCAATCTGGTCGCACAGTTCGGTAGGCCAGTCATCCATACATATTAAAAGCACGCACTTTGTTACCTTGTCCATCATAGACCTCCGGGTCTTCGGTAGTGTTACAGATCGAGCGGAGGATGGTCGTCTTGCCGGCGTTCGCCCGTCCAACGATAAGGATCCTGAAGCGGCCAAATTTCTCTCGGATGTTTTCAAAACCGCTGATCTGGTTTGTTTCTGAGTTTGAGTTCGAGTCCATATCTAAGTTCAAGCCTGAGCGTATTGTCGAAGAAACTGTGGAACGTGAGGGCGAGGGAGGAAGAAACAAGTGTACTTTGATCGATCCCCGCATCTGCTTCCGACTCCGCTTCCGGTGGCAGTGGTCGGGAGCATTTACACATTTGTCCGAAACATCTCTCGGGACGGCATGGGCATGTTTCGAGCCTGCCGAAAGTCCTCGTCAAGGGCCTACGGTAGTACCGCTACCGCTATCGCCGTGTTCCAAACACTCTGGGAGTTGTTTGGATGAAGGTGTGGCTGTGTAATACTCGTGGGTATTACTGTAAACCGCAGTCACTGCACCGAGTCGAAGTATGGTCAGCTCATTTGTACCGTGGTACTCCCAGCCTCCTTGGCCGTCTTCCATCCGTCCATGCTGCATCCCGTGGCGATCATCGTACTCGTCGTGGCTGGATGGGTCTCGGGACGTACCCAAAAACATACCGCCAATATGACTGACAGCGCTCCTTCCAGGCCACCGTAGAACTCGCAGAAACCTACTACGCCGCCCTCATCCTTGCCAACGACGGCATGGAAATCACGGGTACGTATCCCCCGTGTGCAATTCGCACAAACTGTTGCTGAATTTTTATCGTAGTCCGATAAAATTATCGCACTGACGAACACAGCGGACGTCGATGTCGAGCCTGGCATATGGGCGACGCTCCTCGCCAAGACCTTCGAAGGCAATAACGTCAAGGAACTACCATTCACTACTCTCTTTTCTCACTCGAGCAGTGTGCCATGATATCGCTAGACTACAAGCTCAACGATCAACTTTTCAGCCAGACAAGGCCGGCCAAACCCCCCAATTACATGCTCAACGTAGCAGACAAAATATATCTATATCATATGTTCACCTCCAACGGTGGTCTGTACATTAAAATCGGTGTGCGCTCCCCCCTACGACCTGCCAGCACGGCAATTTACCCTTCCTTTTTCGTTCCAGGCCAGGTTATCGGTGCCAATTCCCCATTTCTGCCGCGCTCCATACAGGACAAATTCGCCCGTCTCTTTGATGATGCTCCCCGTGTACCCTACTCTTACTTCCTCTCCGTTTTCCGTTCAGAATTCGGTCATCCACCAGCAGGCGATGACGGCATATTTGACGAATTCGAACAGGATGCCATCGCGAGTGCCAGCGCGCAAAGTTCAAGAACGGCGACTGGGTGGCTGTCAAGATTCAGAAGCCAGACGTGACCAAACAAATTGAATGGGATATTCGAAAACTGCTTATTCAATCTCCCCATTTATTTCACCGTTGGTACGCATTATATCCCCCGACTTTCTTGTTTGCTTGTTCACAAACGCATGGTAGATGTCATCAACAACCATCTGAGACAAGAGCTGTATTTCGCACAGGAACGCACAACGCGCGTGTCACCGCTCTCTTGATCGCCGCGGAGCCATGTCTCGGTGGCAAGGTGCATATACCCAAGGTGTACCCGGAATACTTGTCCAAAATAGGCCTCACCGCCGAGTGGACGGCGTGCGCTTGAGCGACCGTGCTGCAATTCCAGTCTGCGAGCTCCTCGTGGAAAAGTGTTCGCTTAAAGGGTGGCCTCAAGTCAAAAATATGCAGATCATGATCGAATTTTTCGGCGCACAAACGTTCAGCTGGGGTTGGGTTCACTGCGACCCGCACCCTGGCAACATCATAATCCGCCCCGATCTCTCCAACCCTCGGTATCTCCAGTTGGTCTTGCTCGATCACAGACTGTACGTCCGCGTGCAAGAGTCGTTTAAAAGATTATACGCGACGCTCTGGAGGGGCCTGCTCGCTGTGGACTGGAATGCGATCGAGCGTGTGACGACGTGATGGGGCATTGGCACGCCAGACTTGTTTGCAAGCGCAACATTGATGCCCTTGCTGAGGTATGGCAAGAAGAACGGCGGCGGGTCTTGCAGTTGAATCAATACGAGCAGAGCATACAGATTTGAAGGCCAAGGGACTCGTCTTCCTTGGAAGGAACATGAGGCGAGCGCTTTCCAACGTGGCAAGTGCGATCGATGGCTGACTGGCATGCGTATCAGGATTGTTCAAGGTTGGTGCTCGTGGGTCTTGGTCTCGTCTTGGTCTCCTACTCGTCTGACGGTTTGGCCATAGGAAACAACCAATCGCTTGGCTCGCCCGTGAACCGTATCAATTTTACCAGATTCTGGGCTTCTACCTCGGCGAATCTCACGCTGGCGCAACGTGCCAACGAGTACTGGCACTATCTCGTGTTTCGGACCGTCATGCTGTTGGTTGACGTAGCGTTGTGGTCGCGCAAGGTGTGTCGGTGGGTTCGGCGGGTGTTCGGCCGATCGAGTTTCGAGGACGAGCTGGAGCGGTCGATGAGAGGGTTTACGAAGAGCACATTGGGAATCGATATTGGGACGGGTAGTCATTAGAGTACTGACCTGGACTGCAATATTAATATTGCTGGTGCCCTCCAAGGCATTTAAATTGCTCTACCTCGATAGGCGTCGCGGGTATACTTCCGTCGATCGATGCTTATAACAGATCGCATTCCTTGCCAGACCTCGCACTCACCCATCCCGCCGAAATTACCTCGAAAAGAAACACGCGGATGCACAAAGGCAGTACCAGGAAGAACAGGCGTATGTCGCGTCGCACAAGGCCTGGAAGAGGAGAGTCAGGTGATGACCGGTGACCAACAACGTGGCAGTAAACATACGCAAACTACAAGAAGTCGAGATGAAACGCGGGGCCCGGCCGTGGTACGATGACCATGTATTCTTCCCCACCAGAGCGTGTGTTGGCGACGAGTGGGGCACACATCGATCACGGACGAGTGAAAGGCTGATGAGTCGGACGCCGGTACCGGATCAGAGACAAATCCGTCAACCTTGGTGGGGAATACCAGGCTTGGCGTGCGACGCTGTGTATGATCTACAGAGAAACAGAGAAAGATGATCCTACACCAGGTACGCTGGTATCCATGTGCTATAAATGGGGGGCTAAATTTGGCGCATACAGCGTGCTCCGGGCCTTCCGAAGTGAGAAAAAACAGGCGTCCTCGGTCATGTTAGGTTGAAGAAGTGCATCGAGTCCGCCGAACATCGTAGTAACAACGGTCAACAGCAACTTCGATGTGGACTGTTGGGCTACGACATCAGGCGAACGGCGATGAGGGGGGAACTGTAGATCCTTCGATGCGGCGGCCATCGAGCATGTCAATCAATTGCGGGCGGCCTAGGATCTAGTGTGAGGTCTCGTGAGCTCGGGAAGCCGAAAGAAGCGCCCGCCCGAGACAATAGTACCGTATTACATAAGCTACCTGCCCCTCTTAATACCACAGACATTCGGGTGCGTTCAACGTGATCACCAATGGCCTCCACAACGCAATCCGTCCCTAATGTCACCCCCGTCCCTGCACCAGCTGCAGCCAAGAAGCAGCCATACCCCTTTTACCTCGGTGGTCTTGCAGCCACGATAGCTGCATCCATCACCCACCCCCTCGATCTTACCAAAGTTCGCTTACAGGCCTCGGGTGATAAACGGATGATCGAGTCTGTGAAGAAGACCGTCAGGACAGCTGGTTTCAGAGGTCTCTTTGATGGAATCACGGGCACTTGGATGCGACAGATGAGCTACAGTCTATGTCGCTTCTGGGCGTACGACGAGAGCAAGAAACTCCTTGGTGCCACCCCACAATCCCCTGCTTGGATGTTGGCTCTTGCTGGAGTTATGGGTAAGCTATGCTCCCAAGTCGCTTCTTCACATGCCCCTGACCGGTCATCCCAGCTGGTTCCATAGCTGGTGTCGTTGGTAACCCTGGTGGTATGTGTCCTCGTGCATTCCACACGCCCGCTTCCTCACCTCATGCTTCCAACAGAGGTCGTCATGGTCCGTATAGTCAACTTACCCATATCACATGCCTTCTCACGCTTTCCCTTCCATTCCTTTCCGTGTCACGTGCTCATCCTCTCTTGCCCCACACTTCATCCCTGTCCTCACCCATCTAGGTCCGCCTGCAAGGCGATTTCGCCAAGCCTCCAGAGAAGCGTTTCAATTATAAGCACTGTTTCGATGCCCTTTTCCGTGTAAGTGCTTATCTCGCTTTTATTATTCGCTTCTTGCCTCGTACCCTATTCCATTCCGTTTTTCTCGTGTGCGGGTTCGGCGTATGTCGGAATTACACGGCCGCATGCTTTTTTGATTTTGCAAGCATTTCCGCGTTGTTCCGAGAGATGGATACACTCGGGATCTGGGCAGCCCTTTATTCCGTCTTCTCCATACACACCTTTATTTGGGGAGCTCCTCTCGGCCTGGGCCGGGCAAGTCGATTACAGTGATCGATTCCGTCGAGCGCGATCGTTATATCGATGATGTCGAGCAAGAGAGAACGCACGAGCCACGGCGACAGTAGAGGGTGGCGGACGACATAAAACAGAAAAAACATCTAGGAAATGGAGTGCTTTTATACTCGGCATGCCATGTTACCTCCGCATGCCGCCGCACAACTGTGGGAAGAATTCCGTTCTATCCCCCTCCTTTGGCTAATTTTTTTTTTTTTTTTTTTTCGTTGTGATGTAACGCGCGGGTGATATTCCCCTGTCAGTCTGGGTAGCTTACTACCACTCTTTGTCAAGGTATCGCTGATACCATGAAGGTGCAGCCTCCAAATCTATCAAGCCTGGTCAACAACACAAAAGGGCTGGCAAACGAATGTCAAGGCTGATGGGTCACAAGCCCCATCAAGATACTGTCATTCCATTACCGAGTGGCAACCCGGATCAGTGGTGTCAGACACGTAGCCGACGTGATGATGAACCTCTTTTGACATCGCTTCTCGTTCTTCGTTCTTTGTTTCAACATTGTTTCATTTCTTTCGTTTTAGTGAATTGATTGGAATGCTGACATCTCTTCTGTTACTTCCCCTGGGTCGACGTGCTGGGTGTTCTCGTTCCACGTATGGTTTCGATGGACGATTTTGACCCGCGTAGATGGTTCGCGAAGAAGGCCCTTCATCACTCGCTCGTGGCGTTGGTCCAAACGTCTTCCGAAGCGTACTGATGAACTCGAGTCAACTCGCTTCGTGAGTGCTTGATCGTCTTCCCCAAGGCAGATCGCGGTTACTGACTTCGCTGGCTAGTTACGACTTCTTTAAGTCCGAGCTCCTGA
>JBBPPY010000600.1:0-19207 GCA_038092195.1 Leccinum barrowsii
ATTAGGTTGACGCGTCGTGGAGTTGTCACGCTGGGTGATTACACGAGCGAGGGTGAGAATGGGCGGGAGGTCGAGAGCGAGAAGAGGAGTGCTCACCGTGTTGACGCGTCATCGCGCTCGGTGGGAGCTGTGGACGTGGACGGTTGCGCTTGGGTTGACGAGTCGTGGAGTTGTCACGCTGGGTGATTAAACGAGTGATAATGAGAATCGGCAGGAGGTCGAGGTCGCGAAGAGGAGCACTCACGCTGTTGACGGCTCGATGAGTCATCGCTCTTGGTTGTCGTGCGAACAAGGAGGTTCGGACGAGGATGGTTAACTCGTCGTGGAGTGGTCAGGCTGAGTGATTATATGAGCAGGGATGAGGATAGGCAGGAGGACGAGGACGAAAAGACGAGTGCTCACGCTGTGGATATCTCATCTCGTTCAGTGGGGGATACGAACGAGGTGCGGACGAGGATAATTGCGATTGCTTTAACTCGTCGTGCACTCGTCACGCTGGGTGATTAAATGAGCGATGGTGAGGATGGGCGGGAGGTCGAGGACGAGAAGAGGAGTGCTCACCACGTTGACTTATCCTCGCGCTTGGTGGGAGGTGCGGACGAGAACGTTTGCGCTTGGGTTTACTCGTTGTGGAGTGTTCATGCTGGGTGATTAAAAAGTGATAGTGAGGATCGGCAGGAGGACGAGAACGAGAAGAGGAGTACTGACCGTGTTGACGCGTCATCGCGCTCGGTGGAAGGTGCGGACCAGGATGGTTGCTATTGTCTTGACTGGTCGCGAAGTGGTCACGCTGGGTGATTACACGAGCGAGTGTCGTCGTTGGCGATGGTGAACTCCCGTATAGTGGGTGTGACGCTGTCCCTGTGGAACGTGATGATGATGATCGTGTTGGTGCCTCTTTGTCTCGGCTACTATTCCATGGCGATCCGCGTCTTCTTTATTGGTGCATGGTTGGTCCTGGCCTGACGACGCTGGCAGGGAATGAGACGGGGAAGCTAGCGTCGGTGTCGCAGAAATTGATGGAGCAGGAGTAAATTTCTCTCTTGTTGGGTCGATCAATGTATAGTATACACTCACGCCGCCCGCCTTTACAATGAGCTGCCTCGTCAGAACATGAATCAGAGTATAGTCCGAGGGTGCAAAGCGACAATAAACAACGTCCATCCGTTGCAGACGTGCGGCAGAGGCAAGTAGAGCGAGTGCGCTTTCTGCTTTGCTAACAGCCGCAGCGATTGGGGTCGCTGAGAATCCAAGAGTAGTGACATCTTGTTCCAGCCGCTTGTGGAGTTCTTTGGTCGCCGAGACAATGAATGACAGTGCATTCTGTAAACGCATAGTGAACACGGCTGATTCAGAGGTGGGAAATAAGCCAAGCGACAGAATCAGAGCAATGGCGGTATGGAAGGTCAGCGGGAGCATAATGAGCCGTCCAATCTGTGCTTGCGTCAACCACGTAGGAGTATGTAAACAGTAGACGGACCGTGTAGTAGGGGTACGGAAACAGAACAGCAGTTGTCAAACAAATGTCTGAATCATTTTTTGTGAGCTGATAGTAAGCGAACGTGTAGTTGTTGCCTTACCAATAAAGATGCACCCAAAGATACATGCGATAGTGAGCGGCGCAGGACCGAGGCGTGATTTGATGTACAAGAAAAAGAAGGTTCCAAAGAAGAGAAATACAGCGATTATGACAGTGGGCTAGAATTTCGAATGTAAGCGTAGCCACTCATGTCGGCGTACTGGAGCATACTCACGGCGACTTCGAGGTACTGACCAGAAAAAATGCTTTCCGGGGACGCAACGGGGACTTTATTGATGGTGAGGATGGGAAGGAGGACGAGGACGAGAAGAGGAGTGCTTACCCTGTTGACGCGTCATCGCGCTCGGTGGGAGGTGTGGACGAGCATGGTTGCGATTGCCTTGACTGGTCGTGGAGTGGTCACGCTGTGAGATTATAGGAGCGATGGTGAGGACAACCAGGTGGACGGGGACGAGAAGGGGAGTGTTCACTGTGTTAATGGACTCGGGGGTCGTGCGAGCAACGAGGTGCGGACGAGGATGGTTCCGATTGCCTTGACTGGTCGCGGAGTGGTCACGCTGGGTGATTACACGAGCGATGTCAATGGTGAGGATGGGCGGGACGGTTGCGATTGTGTTGACTCGTCGTGGAGTTATCACGCTGGGTGATTAAGGTGATGATGGGTAGGAGGTTGAGAAGTGTCTAGTGAGAAGTGAGGTCGACGGCGAACCGTTGTCTTCTGTTGCGTTGATGTGTTGTTGTCATTCTGCGAGGTGGGTGCCAGTGAGCGCTAGTACGGTTTCCTGCAAAGTCGCAACTCATCGATTCTGTGGAAATGTTTTATTCATAGCACGGTTGTGTCCGCGGTGAGTGATCAGGCTGCCCATGCCACCAATCTTACAGACAAAACTTTAGAGTCGGGGAACCTTTTCAGGTCCACGGCCGCAATAAAATATTAACCGGCGGTTGCCAAGATGGGTCAATATGGCCTGTCAAAATAGTAACCTGGAATTCAGAAGGCTCAAAGTATGTAAACATGGGGGAAATGGTGAAGTAAAGTAAACTAATCAGATTCGAGTCCATCGTCGTACACCGCATACATAGTCTGAATATCCACATTTTCCTCAGAGGCGGACTCGGAGTCTGATACCACCTCCGTCTCCGATTCCAAGTCCTCGTCGCTGGTACCATCGTCACCTGCAAATATTTCCGAATCGTTATCTGCGATCTTCCGTTTGGACTTGGATGAGATAGACATCGCCTCAGAAGAGTGAGGCAACATGACTTGTTCGGCCGGGCAGTTTTCAGTGATAGTAAATAACTGGTTGTCGTCGGAGGAGCTCGGAACGTGCGAGTAAGTATGCCCGACACCGAGACCCCAATGGAATCTGAGAAGCATATCGCGATCCGCGAATCTCAATACTAATAAGCTAAAAGACAACAACGAGTGATTTATCATACCTATTGACAAAATAATATTTCCATTCCTCGCAATCTCGCGCGGCGCTAGAAGGCGATGCTACATTGTGCTCTCGAGGGAGCGTCCCATGTCTAAATGCAGGCAGGAGGTGACAACCGCGGACTACATCTGCGGGATCCACAAAGTCAAATGATTCAGGATCATCCAACCGAGTGAACCTCAGAGCGTCAAGTCCATGTAGGTCTTGTTCCCGAACCCGTTGAAACCAGCGTACATGCAGAAAATCCATCCGCCGTGGGAGGTAGTCCTTCATGCCCGGCCCAACGTACTGAACATTAGCGTGGTATATTCCGATAATCCGGGCATAACAGAACCGGTTGCGATCTTCCTCGGATTCCGGGCGGTGAAGCATCATAATGTCAGAGTGTTCTGTATTCGGATTGAAAATGTCATCAGCACGACGAACATCGTATGTCGTATAGTTGATTCGAAGGACATGATGGCGATAGATGCGGTTGTTTTTGAATATTACATGATCCGGACGGGCGGCCAGTGCACCAAGATCATCCTCGAGGCCGTCTACAAGGGCTGGATTCATATTGCTATCTAACTCTGAGTTTGATGTGTGAATGGCGGCGAGGCGAGGCAACAGATACTGCTTGAGCTTGAGCGCAAAGTCCTGAATACAGTCATCAGCAAAAGTACCGAAATAACATAGGCGGAGAAAGTGTCAATTACTTTAAGAGCTGGAACATTAGAATTTTCACAACAGAAGGCAGAGACGTCTACTGGGTTGTTTTGTGATTTCCCAATCTGATAGTGTTCCTTAGGGTCCTTAGGAATGGGTTCTAGTGGCGCCTGAGGCATGCCTTCACGCTCTACTCTCTCACGAATACGCCGTATACGTATCTGTCGCCTTTCGATTTGGGTGAGCTGACGAAGAAAATTTTTGCGGCTGGTCCTAAGGAAACGACCTTTACCAACCCGGTGCTCCCGTTCCCCCTGTGATCAAGTAGTAGGAGTGAGATTGCAACCCAGACCCAACTTCAATAGATTACGCACCAACTGTGTTGAGTAGGAATCGGTGGTTCCGTATTTCCTAATGGAAGATACGTAATCTCCGAGGGCATGTAGCTTGTACGTTCGCAGATTGAAAGTTTTAGATTGACGGGACACCACTTGGGACGATTGTTGTACAGAGGTACGAGTACGAGTACGAGATTGAGACTCTCGCTGACGGCGCTGTCGAGACTCAGCTTCGCGCTTGAGTTCGCGGGTTGCGAAGGCAGGACATGTATGGGAACTAAATGCACGAAGCTCCTTTCCAAGGGATTCAGTCACTGTGTCTAAGATCTGCAAGGTCTCATCAGTATGCATCCGAAGTTTGGCGAGCCCATGCCAATAACAAAGGACAGAAAGCAGTCTTAGCACCGATGAATTATGCGGCTCCGGAAATAGGCCATCAAAAACAGGAATGGAACACTAGTGAGATAATGAGATCAAATCAAATCAGTCATGAAGTCTACTAACCTGTAGCAGATCTTCAAAGTCATAAGCTGCAGTCCGCTTCATCTCCGATGCATTTCGTGAAAAACGGCGAATAGTATCTCGTCCGAATGTTGGAATTTGGCGGTATCTAAATATAACCATGAGCAAATTGAATCAAAGACATAGGAAAATGTAAACCTGCGATCGAGTTCATGTACTTTTCGCTCTTCCAGTGATTCTAACATGCGAAGGAGCTGAGTGAAAACTGCTTTCCAAACACCTAGTTCGAATTCATGCAAGAGGTCCACCACTAACATAACGAAAAGATTGAAAGCAAACAGGCGCAGCTTTTCCGAAAACGCATTCTAAACGACAATGTTCACAAACGAACACCAGTAAGGTCCATATCAGAAAGAACTTACTAGTGTCGGGACCAGCGATGCTGGTTTGAGGAGGGCTTCCACTTGAGGCGTCGTAACTGCAAGGTTCTGCCTATAGATGAGGTCTCGAGCGTCACGAACGGCTTCGAGACGCTCAGATTCATCACGACGGGCGAGTGACTCTCGATCTTGCATATCCTTCATGGTACCGAGACTTTGAACATTGTCCATTGTTATCATACACCGAGGGCAAGGGCACGTGCCAAGGTTACGAATGGATGCGATGAGTATTCTGTAAGCAAATAGAAATCAGTATTGCCCCTGAAAGAGTATATAGATTACATACTTTTCTGGATAATCCGCAGAATACGTAAAAATCCTGGGGTAAAAGCGCCGCTTCACGCCGTCGCAGCAGGTGAGCACAATACCATGCTCATAGGCTCTAATAAAATCTTCGTCCAGAAGTAACTTCCACTGTGCGTGGAAGAATTCTCTATGACAATGAGTCATCAGGGCACTGCTTAAAGTTTTACCTCCTGAATGGTTCATCACGAAGTCTTTGAATGCGTCGGGGAGCTGTAGCGACGGACCGATCAGATGAACTACAAGACTTGACTGCAGTTACTCACTGTCTGAAAGTAAGCGGCATGGGAACAGGTGTTGTTTGATGGCTGAGATCGACGGTACTTTGATTCGTTACCAAAATATACATACAATGGCCAAAGTTTTGCGCCACCAAATGTAGACAGTTGGGTTGCATCAGACCAAAACATGTACCCAGCAATGACTCGAGGAAGATCACAACCAGGTTCTGGAAGTGACTCTTGCAGTTCCTTGTGAGCGTCGAGAAAAGCACTTGACATAAAAAGATCGCCATATATCTTGATCTCCCGGTCCCGATGAGGTGGGTGCCACAGCAACTCGTATGGTTCGTAATGGAAATGAGTCGCCTGGACGGGGTCTGTAATCTTTTCCTCCAGGATCGAAATCAGAGAACGGTGGTGAAAATCTTGAACGGTATATGATTTTGGCCCGGGATCAACCGAGCGGCTGTGGAAGGGAACAGAAATGGTGACCGGGGAGGTTTTCCAACCACGATCACTACTCAACCATTCGGGAGTGTCTGAGCCCGTATCAGAATCGTGATCGCCGAGTTCCTTGTTGATTGAGTCCCATGCAACCCCACACAAGTCAATGGCATCAAAGGTAGGGTTCCCAACAATACTTAAAAGCTGTTTGAAATCTTCCCTCGATTTCTGGCCTCCCTGATTCCAGTACCAGTCACCCAGGCGCATAGCATTCTCATTAGGGTAGGGGTGAAACGGGTTGCTCGTCTTCGGACATCGAGAGCGAGTACCGTCAAAAGATGGTTGTTGTACATGCTCGATCGAGTAAGGGTCGTCGGGGTCATGTGAGGGAAGAGTCTCGCTAGTATATGCACGGAACAAACCGAACTTATTCTTCAGAGTTCTGACGGTTTGGAGCAGCCGCCGAGGCAGGGACGCGGATGAACCAGATAGGTTGGACGGCGCAGTGGCTGTTTTCGAGCGAGCCTCGTGCTGAAGATCTGATGCCTGGTAACGAGCATCTGGTTTTGCTTGTGTGTCTTGATCAATGATGAGTTCCGAAGGTGGGAGAGGTGGAAGCGGTTCTGGTAACACCTCTCGGAACCGCAGTGGTAGTCGGCGAACTCTACGACTTCGGCGTTGGGCTAGAGATAGATCATCCTGGACATGTTCAGTTTCGTTGAGAGGGGTTCATTAAAACAATACACACCTCTAGATGGCTAGAAATGTCCTGTTCTACGCGAACGTTGCCTAGGGCTTGCTGATATGAACATGAAGAGGGGACGGCCTGCATAATATTTTAGACAAACCAACAGAAACGCTCGACGAAACCCTACCTGTTGGACAGCTTCCTCGCTAATTGCATCCCCATCCCGCGAGTCATGCTTATCCTTGCCAATACTAATATTACTCGGAATCACATCTTCATCGACACTTGCATGTTTGGAGAGGGCCCGTCTAGCTCTTTTTGCTTGATAAACCTCCTTCGCTCTGGTGAGAACCTCGGATAACCTTTTCCTGCCTTTGCGGCAGCTTTTTTCATGCCTTGTGAAACCCCCAAGATCAGTGAATGCACGACCGCAAACACATGTCTTCGTGAGAGTGTCGGACATAGTACTGCCTCGAGTTGAGTGCACGTACTTACTACGAAGACCGAGACAGTGCCAATACATATTACAAATGCACAATTTTCCAGCACGTGTAGCCTGCACCGCCACTTGAAGTGCGTCCTGGGCCCTTCCTCTGAGCGGTCCACTCCGGATCATATCAAAGAAGGCAGTAAAGATAGTGCGCACAGTATGGTAAAATTGGCGTACACGACCTTGCAGAGGTGAGGTGCGGGAGGTGTAGTAAACCGGCTACTAGGGCATCGAGGTCCACCCGACGAGTCCATGCTCGAAAGCTGCGCCTCGAAGAGCAGGACCTCGTCAGTATGCAGGAAGTGGAGGAGGATGAGCAACGAAAATGGTTAATCCTGCAAAACGGAGCACTGGGGGAGCCGGTGATCCGTCAGACTGTTGCGGGTCGAACGTGGCTAAGGCCTTAGAAACCTCAGAGTACCAAGTACCTCACGAAGAGACACGAAACAGGCGGCGACTCGGACGACGGAATCTCAAAATTCGAATCGACGCGCGCGGCGAGATCTGCGCCGTGCTTGTTGCTTGACCCTGCCTGCTCCACGGCTCAAACGATCAGACAGAACGGCCATCAGCTTGGCCAGTTTGCCAATTCATCTGGAATGAACGAGTCTTCTGATCACCATCGACATCTACGCTCGCGGCGTCCAACGTCAAGTCCACGTCGGCTGAAGCCTCCCGGTCACATTGATCGGGCAGCTTGTAGTCCATTCGAAGTGCGCCCAAAGCGTTCCTGCCATTTGCACACACCGCAACGCTCGTCGTGCACGCGCAAACGCGGCGAAACTTGAACGCATCTGCTCTCCTGGTGGTCGTGCTATCCTTGACGTTCAGGGAACAGATATAAACGTGTCCCGACTGGGTACTACATATGATGCCAGTGCCGTCGTTGTCAACAAAGACTAAGGCAGACGGGTAGCACTAAATGTAGAAGACGCACCTCAACGCCCACATGCAGTCTGGCCACTCGCACCAGCATGAGCCTCAGGGACCTCCTTTCCCTGGCTTGAAGTCGGGAGCGAGAATGTGAATACCTCGCGATTTAGGGATAGCGCCCAAAGACATCGTCGCAGCAAACGATCTTCATGGTCGCAAAACCACAGACGGCCTGAGGTGGGGTATGTACGTCGAAATGTCGGACGGAAAGGCCTGTGCAGGGAAACCTGAATCTAAGTCAGCGTGTACCACCAAATTGCTACGGATCGTACCGGGCCCAGCGTTGAATACGACTGCGGGATCCATCGGGGATTTGACTAACGTCGCGATGCCCCAGATTTGCTGTGTAATAATGGATGCTTTGCGAGGGAGGATTTGGACGCTCGCTGTCTTGCTATACACTACAAGAGACAACCGTAAAAAAAAAAACTTGTGCTGCATATACGAATGTAAACGTACCCAGTTGCCTACCTTTTTTGCTCCACGTCCACATGTCACTGCCCGACCAACAGACCCTCGCCGTTTCGCAAGCGGCGATGCCTTTAAGAAACTTCAAACGGCTTACCTTGCGCGGTGTAGTCTGGATCGACTCGTCCGCCGAACCTCCCTGGCCTGACTCGACGATGTATGCGAGCTGCGCAAACACGGGTGAGGTGGACGGGGCCTGTACCCCACAATGGTGAGGGTGAGGGCCACGACAAACGTGCGCCGTGCACATCGCGGACGACGAGGGCGAGCGCATGCACATCGCGAATGAGGGAGGGAAACGAGAGGACGACGGTAAGAGACATGGCTGCTTTCACGAAGCCAATGCCTTCTTGAGCGATTGTGCAGATCGCTGTGCGTTCAAGGCCGCCGCGGTGGTACATTCAGCGCGGACGATATAGCGAGCTGGTCTCCGAGCACCTATGCCACCTGATATCTTTAACTTCGCCATGGGACGCCGCGACTGGTATTTTGCTGATGGATGGCAACGTCGACGTCACGGATGGTGCGATCTACGATATCCAGAGAAGGTGTCTATGTGGTAGAGTAAGAAACCAATTAGGCACATACAACTTTGAGGGAGTATTTGCCTTCTATTAAGCCTGCTTGTTCGAAGTTCGTTGATCCTCTTTTTTCGGGCCTTATATACAATTCCTGATCACTTGAGAGTCGAGTTACTGGCGGTACCGGTGTGCTCCCGTCTAACACTCCGAGCACACCCGTATGCTCTTTCAGAGCTGTGACTGGGGTTGTGAATATTCTGGAGTAAGCGTCCGGATGTTGAGTACCTTCAAGTTTGCAAACTCGGCGTCCACCTTTGGTTTGTTGAGTCTTACAATATGCTAGTTTCTTGTATTAAGTGCGAAATCGTCAAATTAGGAGGCGCACTGCGAAAACGTAGAAAACATACCTTCGAGCTTATTGCTGTCCAGCCACTCCTAAGCTTTCAGCAGTAATACTCGTCGCAATCTCAACTCCTTGACGTCCGTCTGGACGTCCATCAGCACTCGTCGCAAGCTGTCTGAGCTAAAGAAGACGGCACCAACATTAGGCGAAAATGATCGTGACAGTGACAAGAGAAGAAGGCGTACATTCTCTAGTTCCTATTGGCAATGGCTAGGAGAAGCGTACACTTCGCCTGCATGCCCTCCTCTGAAGCTAGTGATGGCGAAGGCACCGGGGCTGACGCCGCGGTATCTTTGGTAGGGCGGCGTCGAACTAGGAACGCGAGAGATGGACGCGATGACGGAGATATGAATGGTGAAGGCGAGGTCGGTAAGGGGGGAGCTGGTCCCACCTTGGCACTGAACACGCCAGGTGTACACCAAGTTGAAACAGCGATTGTGCAGCTTTTGGTGCACCGCCAACTTCATAGGCAAACCCTAACAACTAGCCGCGGCGACAGCCTGGGCAAACAAAGGAGGACAGGGCACCCAGGAAAGCCAAGGGCGTTGTACCGATATCTGAGAGCGGCGACAAGCGAGAAATCTTGAACATGCTGCTTTGCCTCGTCTTCCTTAGCCACCTCCGATGGCGGTTCTTCGTCCTCTGATCCGACAGGATCGATGCTTCCTCGTCTTGCAAACCTGGTTCGCGTATTATCCCTTCCTCCGTGACCTCACCCTCATTCTCAGTCGACACCTTATATAGGACAAACTCCTGGAAGACGATATCGATTCCAATGAAGGCGCTTCAACCAAAGCTGGCTTTTCCGCTTGCTCCTCCTCGATGTCAACAGTCACCTCCCTCGGCTTAGCCTCCACGGTCTCTGGCATTCCCCGTTCCTTCTCGACTTTGGGTCATACGGGAGTCATCTCCGCTGGCTTCGAAGAATCGGTCGCGATCCACGGCTTCTCCGAAGACCGCACTTCGTCGCCACTGCGTCGAATACGCTTTGGGTACCGAACGCAAAAGCACTCTCGGAACGCTCCACTAGTGCTGGCACTGGTGGGGATCGTTGCCTGCGACAATCCAAAGGACGTCTTCTCGAATACCGCACCACTAGTTTCTGGCTAACCAGAAGAAGCCTAGCCAAACGCAGACTGTCCGAAAGCGGGTGGGGATGCTCCAAAAACTGCCTAGCCTGTTGTTGGAGAATGCAGAGGGTTTAGCGAATAGGTTCTTTTGATCAAATTCAGAAAACGCTCCGAAGAAAACAAGGGGGTACCTGCAAACGGAAAACTGCGTGCCGGGCAGGGAGTGTTAGAACGAGGCCCTAGAGTGGAAGGCGAAACTGGCGGGGCGAGCCTGTGGCTGTAGGGGCCGGTATTGCGGTGCCGCTGAAGTAGTATCATTGACAGGGGAGAAAGGAGAGCCAGAGGGCTTTGTGCCGATATCTGGGACAGGCGATAGGCGAGGAACAGGAGGTCGAGGGGGCGCATTCAACGTTGATCTGAAAGGCAGCTGCACAAAATGTCTCAGTACAGTTGCTGGGTGTCGGGGAATGCAGAGGGACTTGGTGAACGGGCTCTTTGGATCGAAACCAGCAAATACTCAGAAACCAGTTCCCTGCTTAATCAGACCGTTGCCCGTCGACTGTTGATCCGAGGATACCGGGCGTTGATGATGGTCGGTTCCGAATTGTTATCCTGATAATTGGCTGCTCCAAAGCCATGGCTACCGAGGGATAGCGCGTCATCTGTGGCCACACTTTCTTCGGGAACGAATGTCAATCGAAGGTACTACGACTGCAGAGACCTCCATCGGCCTGGGGAGAGAGCGAAACCGCCCAGCAATACCAGAGTATTCTGGAGTCGTTGAGAACAAAAAGATGTGTGGGCGTGCTCCGTTGATTGGAACGCATCTCTGAGGGGATGATGACTGCACATCCTCTGCAGAAGCTGAGGCAAGAGTACTAGAGCACAGATCCGCAAGGGGGGAAAGAATCAGCGCTGGGTGAAAAAAAGAAGGATTGATGAACCAAGGCTCCCCGTACCTGATCGGCATCAAGGCTAGCCCATCTCGAGTGACCGCTGCAGACCACCCTTCTGGATTCAAAGTTATCACGAGAAAGCTGGCTGGGTATATCAAGCGGCTCTAGTGATAATTTGAGACGAACGTGCTTGTTTAACTACGAAGAAAGGAATCAGAACAGGAAGAGGCATGGCTATATGTCTCATAAACATACGTGTAGCATCCGTTTTCTAGGGCCTTAATTGAGCTCGTCTTCCAGAAAACTTGTGGGACTGTGACCGTGACCGTGACTCAGTGGCTGTGTTTCATTAACGCTGGAAATAAATCGTGCGGCAAATCCCAACAAGGCCGAATAACTCCTCGTCACTGTGGCAGACGGCGACTCGGCCTACGGTGGAAGGTATCGATCAATCGATGATGACTATCGACTTAGCAAATAAGGCTAATAACTAGGCCATTGTGAGGACAGAGGAGAGATCGAGCCAGTTGGGTGTTACATCAGAAATCCGTTTACGAAACTCCAAGTTTCAAAGGAGAAGACACAGCTGAATCAACGTGGTCACGGTGGAGCAATGACACGCTCAGGTTGCCGCCTAAGCTGAGTATTTAAAGCCCCGACAGCTGTGACTCGGAGCTTGGGGTGAGTGGGAGGTCGGTGGCGGGTGAGGGTGTGCACACGAGCACATCCGCGTGGATACGCAAAGGGGGCGAGGTGGAGAGAGGCGCGCATGTCCATACGTTTGTACAACACTAGGCCACGCTGAAAGCGGCGTCGGTGCGATCGCGAGAGATAATATATGTCAATAATGTGTGGGTAACGCATGCATGCCAGTACCTGTGAACCACGCAAGAGCGCCGCCCCTCGGAGCTCGCGGAGGACCAGCAGTGGAAGGTATGCGGGGCTCGGCATGACAATAATCGTCTCCTGAGACTGGCTAGTACACAGCACCTGACAGTCAGCAGCTTCCCGATCTGCACTTCTTTTGAACTGGTTGGAAGATGAAGCGACGTTGGCGATGTCGAGCATGACAGGGATACGGAGGGTGTCCTCGGTTTTCGAGGTATTCGAGCAGCGCTGGGAAGGGACGCACATTCACGGCGTAGAACAATGGTGCGAGCAAGCCAACGAGGACGGATGCCTGCGCAGAACAACACGCTGATATGTCGCTGGGTGAAGAACTGGACAAGTGTTGGTCGCCTGGTCCGTTCGACAAGTACCGTGAGATCTGCGAGTAAGATCGGGAGCCATAACTTCACGATGCGTTCTCTGATCGACGGCAACAAAGGGCTCGGTTGTGGTGGCAATCAAGCAACCGATACCAAATCCTTGGGGCAAAAGATGATCGTGTTAGTCCACCAGATATCGGGCATACTCGAGCCGGGACGCCCACACCCCGAGCAACGCTGACGGTACTGGCTTGTTCTCTCGATAAAATCGGGATGAAATAATACGTCAAAGGAAGGTCAAAGGTAATATGAGCGGTCGAAAGAGATCGGAAAGGGTAGTTAAGGGCAGTAATTTATTTTGCTTTTAGACATAGAGACGTATATACGCACGGACTTGTCGAATTGTTTCGTATTGTAGTGGAATAGATGCGCGGTTAGCGGACCTACCTAATGGCGAAGCTCGGTGCAAACGGAGATCGGACACTGCCGCAATGATCCGAGTCGTCGGTGCGGGACAGAGGCACGCCAGTCGGTATTTCAGATGACGACCGTACCGACTCCACGCTTACGATACCCGAGGCGATGAGTCAGTTAATTACAAGTCGAGGAACGTGAATTATTGATCGGTCTGAATCAGCGCAGGACAGCCATAGTCTAAATCGTTATCCGGTTTCTTGTCTTGACAACTGGCATTGGACCTCCGGTGCCACGTGCTTGTTAGAAGCGGTGTAGCTAGGAGTAATAGGCACATACATATACTGTCTGCCGGGAGAAGGTTGGCTGGGAACCATGGAAGATAACAAATGATAATCGAGATTGGTCTTGAGCATTTGTGGGGTTGGGCACCGGTGCGGCATCGGCGGCGGCGGTGCACACCTACCATATTGATGGCTGGGAACCATAGAAGATCACAAATGATAAGGATTGTTGGATTGGTCTTGAGCGTTTGTGGGATTGGGCACCTACCGCATTGACGAGGACGATGATGGGCGCCCCGATGTCACAATTTCGATCCGGTCTACCAGCGCCCCCGGGCCCCAGCATGCATGTCGCTGTTATGTTTGGCGAACCAACTTTGTCGCCACTAGTAGTTCTACTCCGGCCACTGGTGGGGGGTTTAGGGGAGCGCGAAGCGCGACCGCAGAACTAGAGCTGGGTCTGTGTGCCACGAGAAGATGTTCGGGCTGTCAGGTCTGCTTGCTCGTCCGTCTGGCACCCCTCTCCGAGGATGAGGGTCGGGCGACCGGCCGTGAGAGGATGACGGTCTACAGTACGAGTAGGGGTACATAAGGGAGCGGGATAGTAGCAGTTTCGAGCCTGCGAAAGCTCTCGTCAGGGAGCTCCTCTACCCCTACCGCTGCCCGTCCGAGGCCGTTTAGGGTTCCAGCTACCAATTTTAAGCCCTATCGAGGGAGTTTGCCAGGTCGCAGAGGCGCTTGTGGCATGCGAGGGCGCGACCCGGATAGATTAGTTGCAATTTGGGTAAAAACGAATGGGGAGGAGGGAAGCTTCCTGCTCGAAAATGGTGACACATAGAATTATGGCGGAGGGAAAAGGAAGGTGGGGGCGATTCTCACAGGTACTTGGATAGTGATAATAGTCAGTTCTGCGCTTCGTCCGTCAGCCAAGAAAGAGAAAGAAACTCGTCATGTATCTCAGTGCCTCCGACTATGCCTCCGACTACCCACCGTGTTCGTCCCCAAATTCGTCCGGCCCAACCACGTCGCACGTGGTGTTTTCGTTCTGGAGTCGTATGACACCGCTTGCCAATCACGCAGTGCGTGATCACTGACAGGGTTTTCTTCGTTATGATACGTTATGCCATTGGTTGATTGCCCAATTTAACCAACGAATGCTGAACCGTTTTCGTATTGCATAGTCTAGCACTTTGGCAAGTAAGGTTGGCTGGGAACCATGGAAGGTAACAAACGATAAGAATTGTTGGATTGGTCTTGAGCGTTTGTGGGGTTGGGCACGTACCACATTCAACATCAACGAGGAAGATCATGGGGTGCCTCGCGACAGTTTCGATCCGGTCTACCAGCGCCCCCTCGACACCGCTCGCGTGATCACTGAGTCTAGCACTTCACTTTGGCGATTCTGGGCCGTTCCAGACTCCCAGTGCGGTGAGTGTCCACACGGCTGGCTGATTCTGCTCACAAACAGTAGTAGTGAGATCTGTTTATCTGCCGTGCGTGCCAAAGCTTCTCCCATGCCGTGGTTTGCCATCTGACCCGTTTTACTAGCGGACATCGACAGCAATGGATTCGGCCGAAGAAACGCTCATCGCCATCGCGTCGGCCTCGCAACGAGTCATCGACGCCTTGGTCCTCCACGCACGCGATAGGAACGACAGGAATCTTGATCTATCACACAAAAAATTGGCAGGAGACCTGCAAAGGATCGTCGCTGCGTCCCAAACCTTGCTCAGAGAAACACTTGAGCATCCTTCTTCGGCAGACCATGCTGTCGACGATCGCCTGGAGATGTGGCTATCCAGCACGGAGCCCGAGACATGCTTGGATGCGCTGCAAGAAATGGAAGCATTGATAAAGTCAAGTTCGACGGGCGGCGCGTCAACGCTACGCAATTTCTTTCTCTCAGCACCTGCTGAGGACAGATTCGAGCAGGCTATTCGGATTTTTAAGAAAAACAGATTTGACTTTTACTTCTTGCTTAACACGAACGTCTGGTGAGGTTTTTGGAATGCTTTAGAGACTTATCTAGTCTCATTGATCCTAATTCTTATCCACAGGGACCGGGAAACTGCTGCAATGGGTCAGCCAAAAGGGCATTCGATCAACACCCAAAGTATCAGACAAGACCTCGTCGGTCGGAACACAAATTCCGTCAAACGTTCGTGGAAAAAGAAAATCTGGTCGGAAATGGATCGTACGTTCGCCGTTATACCCTAAGTGCATACTGCGTGCTTGACAAGGTCATCGTGAGCAGGGACATGTTTGAAGGATATATCGGAATGGCTTGGCGCGTGGGACTGCACAGAAAAGCACGAGGACACGCTCGAATTGCGACAACCGGATACATGTACGTGGCTGCCCGACACCTATGAATATCGAACATGGAGGAATACCAACGATGCGTTTTTGTGGTTGCATGGCAAACGTACGAATCTCATCATCCCATACTTATCTTTGGGCTAACGTTTGCCGTGGCTTTAGCCGGCTCTGGGAAATCAGTCTTAGCGTATGTGTTCATCATATTTATTTGATACCGGTATTCATTCTGGGGACAGCGCCTCTGTGATCGATCATATCCAAAATACGATGAACAAAGACGAACTGCTCGTGTTTTTCTATTGCGATTTCCGGACTGAACGTTCCACTGTCGCTGCTGAGGTCATGCGTTCACTCCTCTCTCAGCTGTTGCAGGGACTCGGTGATCTTGGGGTTGATCCAGGAGAAACTCTTGATGTTCTAGCTAAAGAGAAAAGAGAAAAGCGTGCAATACTCGGTAAAGCCAAGCGTCTCGCCGCCCTAGTGTCACGTGTCGCGAAACAATATCCACGCCCACCCCTTGTTGTCATGGATGCACTGGACGAGTGCAAACCTGAAGACATCGAGAACCTTTTAGGCTCTCTGTTGGATTTGAATGATGGTGGAGTGCGGCTCCTCGTGATCAGCCGACCCCTTCAGGTGATCAAATCTAGGTTTTCTGGTCTGCCATGGCTTTCCTTGGAACAGATGTCGAGAGAGGTGTATGCGGACATCAGACTGCATGTTCGGAGGGAGGTTGATTCCCATAGCAGGCTTAGGGATGCAGGGACTATGCTGAAGGAGGAGATTATCGAGAGGTTGTGCCAAGAAGCTGATGGAATGTGGGCACTCAAATCATATTTCGCATAACGCAGCTGATTTATTGTGTTGTCCAGGTTCCGTTGGATTGAATGCCAACTGGTCACTCTCAGAAGATGTTTCACCACCTTGCAAATCCGAGAGGCGCTCGACAGCCTACCAGTCGGATTGGAAGCAACATATCGACGGATTCTTCTCGCGGTCAGCAAAGAAGAACGGGGAGGTGTAATCGCAAAACGCGCTCTTATGTGGATTGTAGTCGCCATTGAACCATTAAGACTGTGTCAAATCCTCGAGGCTCTCTCGATTGACCTCGATCGGCGGACTCTGAGCTCCGATTCTGCGCCTATACATGGAGGCGCACTACTAGATTCATTGAGCAGCCTGGTGGTACACTCTGAAGAAGGAGATGTTGTTAGGTTGTCTCATTTCAGTGTGAAGGTACTAGTATGCGACTCCATCAGTTCCGCCTTGCTAAACAAGCCTGGATAGGAATACCTTGTAGTAAACGTCATTGAAGAAAAGCCCACGTACCATATCAACTTGCGAGATAGGCAAGCCGGAGGGGAAGCCTAAAATTTGAATGAACTTCCCAGAGACACCGAGTTTAGCACCATGCGCCAGCAATGTACGAGCATGTTCAATCTTCCCAGGGACGGTGTAAATGAGTGGATTAATCCCTTCCTTTTCTGCAAGAGGTGAACGACAAAGAAATAGTTGCAGGAGCGGTTCGGGAGCATAGCAGATCAAGATATAGAGCACAAGATCATGCTGAAAACTTGGAAATTTTATGACTCGGTGTGGGTAAATTTTTCGCCAATTTGCCAGTTGCTCCCACTCCAAAGGGTGCTGTTGAATGTCCCTGTCAAGTGCCACGATAGAATCTAAAATGCGATCTGTAGGCTCGACGTAGGAAAGATGGTGGAAACCCCAATCCAACACGTAGTAAAGGAGTGGGTGATCTGAAGGCGCTTATTAAATGTATCTGATATCGAAAATCATAACAGACGACTCCTTACCATTAGAATCTTTCTGTCTCGATGTGAGGCAGGCTGCAATGTAACTCATGCATTGTTCCGCTACCTGCGCATGAGCTACTGACGACGATGCGCCTCCTCCAACTTCACGAATTTCGGAGCCTGAGGTTTGTACGTAAATGCGCAGCTGAGTGCCATTGTTTGTGGCATCCGATCGGAGTGGTACAAAAAGGTGTGGTACAGGACAAAGAGAGTCCTCGTGGAATAGAGCATTCAAGTTGTACTAGCGGGAGAGACGCGAAAGGGTATCGTCATGGCCGGAAGAAAGGAACGAGCTCGTGTGCTTCGCATTGACCGAGCGTCGGCAGAGAATACCCCTCGAACGAAACAGGATAAAATCGGTCAGAAGGGGTTTGGTCCTATTGAATGCGAGATTGGAGCCAATCAGACCTCAAAGACTGGGAATCCGAGACTCACCAGACGATGGTTTCTGAACGTGGTCATCTAGCACTGGCATCTCGAAATCACGTTCCTAATGCTGTGAGAGGCGCCATCTCTATCTCCATTGTTCTTCCCAAACATCGTCGTTCACATATTGTTGAGCATCCTTTCTGGAGGTTCGTGTCTCGTCTTCATTTTTGTAACCACCTATAACTCGAGCGCCTCTTCCGCGGGCGACTACAGTGGTCACAGATTAACCTTCAATGAACAGGAACGTTCAAGTCGGGGTCAAATGAAAGCGAGACGAAAACGCACAGGTCAAGCATCTGATACAAAAGTCAGTGACTAGCGGTTCCTCGCTCTTGACCACCTGTCCAATACCACCGATCCGCATCATGCATTCGAGCACTCCTTGAACACCTCGGAAAACTTCCTCTCCCTGCACACACCACTAGGGAGTCTTGCTCTCCTGGAAACGGTTTCACCAACTTCGAGGCGAGAAACGTGAGCTCGCTAAGTCGCAGCGATCGCGGATGGGAGATATGCACGTTCGCAGATGCGGGTAGAACTCCGGGAAGGTCAAAACGTCGGGCGTTGGTGAGCTGGAAAGAATCACATGAGCACGTATCCTCACGAGGGCGAGGTCTCGTCCTACCTTGATCATATGAGATTAACTAAACCGCTGAAGGTACACTGAGATCAGGATCAGCGCCGCACCACTGTCCTAGTCCACTCCGACCAGATCGACTCAATGTCTCCATGATACGTTCTCAATCCCGCAAGAGTGCGCATACACGTCGACAAAACATTTACACGGGACGTCCTCTGGGTTGGGTGCATCGAGCATGCATGGGAGAAATCCAACCAATAAAACTGGCATCTTGGCGACGGTACATCTCCACACGACGTCCACCTGCCGAAATTTGGTGTTTGCGGCTTGCAAATAAGCGCCACACTTGTTTACTACAATATCATGGTGGGCACCACAACCATTTTGCATTCACTCCAGAAGAGCCCAGCGAGGATGGTTGCGTTTGTCTTCACTGGGCGTGCAGTGGTCACGGTGACGATGGACAGGAGGTCGAAGTCGAGAAAAGGAGCGCTCACGGTGTTCACTTGTCATCGCGCTCGGTGGGAGGTGGGGACGAGGAAGTGCAGACGAGGACGATTGCGATTGCGTTAACACGTCGAGGAGTCAGAACGCTGGGTGATTAAACGAGCGATGGTGTGGACGAGCAGGAGGACGAGGACGAGAAGAGGAGTGCTCACAATGTTGACTTGTCACGGCGCTTGGTGGGAGGTGCGGACGATGATGGTTGCGTTGACGAGTCGTGAAGTTATCACGCTGGGTGATTACATGAGCGAGGGTGAGGATAGGCGAGAGGTCGAGGGCGAGAAGAGGAGTGCTCACCGTGTTGACTTGTCATCGCGCTCGGTGGGAGGTGCGGACGAGGACGGTTGCGCT
>JBBPPY010000601.1:0-19159 GCA_038092195.1 Leccinum barrowsii
CGCCTGATACTATCAGTACAGCCCGACCTCAGAAGCGCAATATGCGCCCGCCGAGCAATTCGTTCACTCCGAATTCCGAGCTACCTATAAAGCATATCAACTACTCCCCACCGTTCCAAGCACCTCTAATGAACTCAACGCCGAGTTCCTTCTACGCGGCCCTAGGAAAGTTTGTCGCACTACTAGACGACACGGCCAACCGTATGGAATATACCCTGCGCGAAGGAGACGCCGTGCTCTTTGATAATCGGAGAGTGCTCCATGCCCGCACGGCTTTTACAGATAAACCCCTCGATGGCGGAGAAGCTCGCCAGGAACAGACGAATCGTTGGCTCAAGGGATGCTATCTCGAGGCAGACGCAATCCTTGACCGTGGAAGGACATTGAGGACCAAGCTAGACAAAGTCGAATGATAGGCCATTTTACAAACATACGGACAATAGTCCATCACACAACCAAGTACCGCGAGACAATAAAGTCTTCGAGGGGGTGCATTATTTATGTAAATGCAGCCCTACAATTTACTCTTTTCTGCCTTTTTTATGAAGGCAACACCATTACCCAAAGCGACCTGGGGTACATTCAGCATGAAGGAGAGGATCATGGGACATGAGTCGGCACTAACCTTGCCCGATGTGACATTCTTGGTAATGAATGTTAGTTCAGTCGTCCCGTTGGGACCAGGGCCAATCTCCCATACTTGCGTCTCCAGTTCATCACCTGGTTTGACAGGTGAAGTGAAGCGGACGCCAAAGGCTTTCAAAGCGCGCGTGTCACCTCTCGCGACCTCCTGGATAAGGCCACGAGCCGCAAACCCAAACGAGGACAATCCATGCAGGATGACATCACCGAAGCCCAACGCCTTGCCGACCTGGGGATCTGAATAGTAGGGTGTGAGAGAGCATACTTGAAAGAACTTTGTGGTAATAAATATACCGATGTGAAGGGGATTATAGTCTCCGCTGAGGCGATAGATTAGCGCTTGTTCCGGAGTCGTCTTATCCCTGATAATCCAGTCGGGTTTGCGGTCCTTGGGAACGGGCTTCGCCTGAGGTGCAGTTGCAATCACCTTGGAGAACTTGTCGCCATTTGCTTTCGCACCCAGGAAGAACGAGGAACTCTGGAAGAAGCACAACATATGTATCGATCAAAAAGTAATGCGAGGACGATGATCCTTACAAAGAGCTTTGCATAGACCATACCCTTGGGATCCACGAGGGATGACTCCCGCTCGACGATGATTCCAGATTCTTGAAACTCCCGTGAGGTCGGGTCCGGAGAATGACATGCGCTGCTCACTGTTTTCGTGGACAGCACAAATTCTGCCTGTCAGTTTCCACCCCGGTCCACTTTCAACCGGCAAGTCTTTCAGGACCTCGATACTTTGAGTAGCATGAACCTGCGACCCAAAGTTCAGGCGGTTCTGATGTGAAAGCATGGAGTCGGCCTGCATACCACCCTGTCGGACTTGAGCTTAGGGAGCCCAGGGATGGGGTCTGCAGAAAGTTTGCTCGCAAAGAGCGACACATCGTTGTCGTTGCCTATTCAATACGTGAGCATTGAGAAGTCTTGACATGAGCTGCGTGATTAGTCTCGAAACCCGACGTTCTGTTTTAGGAAGCGCATCGATGCAAACGCTTCCTAGAACCGAAAGGTCCCGAGGTAACCGAGGGCAACACCAAAACGGATGGTGACGAGACTACCGCGTGTAATAATCACGTACCCTTCAACCCAAGGACGACGGGGTACGTTGGCAAGGGAGCCCAAGCCTTGTCTACATATACGCTTGATGTCGTGGGGTGAGTCTTAACCGGTATGGGCGACTCGACGTACCGAGTTCTGCGGGTTCATTGATCAAGAGGAGAGACAAATTACATGTGATGAACCTCACCATATACAAGGGAAAGGTCGTCTTTCTTTGCACCCACGCCCAGTGCGTACGTGATGATATCCTTGCGTGTCCAAGAGACCTGGGAGATCACTCGTTTGTCTGGTACGGGGGCAAACAAAATGGCAGAGACGTTACCGGTTGATCAGCAGCCTTGTGGCCAACTGCTTTTCCAAGATCGTAAGTCATATCGACGAGTGTGTATGAAACCGGAGGCAACGCGGGAACCGAGTGCCGGAGGTGCGTGGGATACTGTTACGTAATATTATTGAAGAAACGCAGTGATACTCGTCCGGCGTTAGGATGGCACTACTTACCCTTACCGAACACGTTGGCTCTATCGAACAGAGGTGATATTTCAAATGCTGTTGTTCACGACTAAATTTTAAGTACTTAACAGTACTACTTGCAGGCTATTGCCGTATTATCTGCGCTTATTTATATCCCATTGGGAAATAATGGCCATTTCTTCTTGCCCCCAGAGTCCAGACCCGCGCGCTCGGAACACGCGATGCCGCGCTCGGATATAAGTGGTTTAGCCTCCAGGAGCCGCCCCATAAAACAGCCCTTTTCCCTCGACCTTCGGGGATCTGGGATCCTCGGCTCCCAATCCCGTCATGGCAAACACCCTTGATTCAGGCGACCCCCAGTTTCAAACACCACAAATCTACGCCGAGGGAACATGGTTGTACGGTGCCATCGTCACTGCCATCCTCTATGGCGCCGTGGTCGTTCTCTATTTCATGTGCGCTCGCTCGCTCTGGGCCCAACTCCGCGCAAACGACAGCTCTCGAAAGAAACACATCTTTTTCTTCGTCTACGTCCACTTCCTATTTGCACTGGGCACCCTCTACGTCGCCGCCAATTCACGCATTACCCAGCTTGGTTTCATAAACCATAGAGATTTCCCCGGCGGTGAGTCTTTCTCATGCAGTTCAAGTACAATCCCAATCTTCATTCCTTCTCCGCAGGTCCTAGCGTTTATGAAATAACTACATCATCCGCTCCTCTGAACGTTGCTTTCGTGGTTTCAAATTGGTCCGCGGACGCCCTTATGGTGAGGATTCTAGATTCGCTGCTTCTGATCGACGAGCCAACTGTTGCAAGATATGGCGCTGTATTGTAGTGTATAAAGATAGCAAGTTCCATCCTTTCGTTGCAGTGTTTGGATGTTTGATGCTTCTTGCATCCGTCGGTAAGCGTCTGTTTTGTCTCATTGACCCTCCTTAACCCTCCGTACGTGGTTTGCAGTCACTGGTTCCCTTTGGGTTGCCACCGTGTCACAGCCTACACCATCTTCCGCCAGCTGGATGTCTTTCACCCTCCTTTTCCCCTACATTAGCGTTTCGCTCGCTATCAATGTCTGCATCTGCGGTCTAACAGTTGTTCGCTTGTTGTATCACCGAGCATGCATATCAAAGGCTCTTGGCCCTGGATATGGCACATTGTACGCTAGTTTTGCGGCAATGATCGTTGAAAGTGCTGCTGTATATTCGATCGGCTCCTTGTTGTACCTCGTTGCGTACGCCGTCAACAGCCCCCTTGCCAATGCATTCCTGCAAATCCTAGGTGTGGCGCAGGTGAGCTCTTTTTGCTTAGATCTTTTTTGGGGGGGGGCTTCGGTAATGAAATTTGCGCCCTGGCTATAGATCATTGCGCCCTTTTTGATTATTTACCGTGTTTCCGAGGGCAAAGCTTGGACAAGGGAAATGGCAACACGCCGTGCATCCGGTTCTCAGGCCATGCGTCGGATATCTGCGCAACCTACCAACAATCCACAGTCTCCGAGAATGCACAATGTTCAGGTCGCCCTCAAAGATTCACAACACACCGAACACACAAGTTCAGCCCACTTCACCGACGAGGAGGGCAAGCCTGAGGTAGTATAGTGTTGATCACGCTATCCTGTGTATGTTTCTGCAAAAGGTCAACCAGCCTGACCTCGATCAAGCGCTTATCCCTCTCCACATTTAGTCGTGGATGGACCATGGGATATATCTTGTACAGAATCCATCTATCCAATCTGCGATGTAGCAATGTTACCTAACGATCAGCTAATTTTTTCGATAAGATACCCACCTTCGTCCATTCTTTTGCGTTTCAAGGTCCTCTCCCTTAGACAATGTACTCACTACATACATGCACGGCCATCAAAATGATATTCACAGCCTCGTCTCACCCTGGTCGAGATACGCTTCTTAATTAGGAGGTACACAGCAGCGGAGAAGTGGTGCTTCTTTTACACGCTTGCCGACCTTGGAAAGTCCCGTGTGCTGAAGACGGTCTGTTTCCGCAGCATGCACTATGTATTTGGTTATATTAAGTATCTAGCCTTCTCCCGTGTGTTCGTGTTCGTCACTTGACGACGACGACATGTAATCTATCACATCCCCTCCGAGTCTCCCGTGGCGAGCCTTCGTTGTCACGGGTGCTATCACTCACCGATAGCATATCGATTGCGACTTTGAAAGTGACTCTGACTGCCACAGGTCGGCTATTAGGACTAAGATTCGGGACCGAAATGTCTGAATCTGTGGCGCGGAACTCTCCTTGGGCATTGCTTCTCCAGGAAAACCTTTTTCTTTCCTTTCCTTTCCTTTGTTTATCCAAACGGAACTGTCAATGGCATTTGCGGAAGCCGTTTGGAGCCCCACTCTGGCAGAGTAGCGATGTCAATTCTCTTACCGTCCGACCGCTATCACCCTAGTAGCAGCGGCTTCAAGTTCAAGGAGTGTGGACAATGACAAAGGGTCCGAGAAGATCTCTGTCGAGAACCTGTTCCCTGAGGTTGCGCCAGCGCCCATGAGGCAACTGTGGTCACGGGCGTGCTCGGGTATGGTATGTAATGATGGATAACATTATTGAGCGCGTGCTAATGAACCTCGGACGGAAACTGGTCGTTTGCGGTACCTGCGGACCACCCGTAATCCTCGAGCGGTCAATTACATAAATCAATAGGGGATCGGCACGAATTTGTTCCATGCTATCCCTCTCCAATCAGGTAGACGGGGCCTTTTTCATGCGATTCCGAGTCTGCCGCCATCAGACTACAACCCACTAACTAATTGAACTCGCTCGTTGCAGATCAGTGATTACAGCCGCTGACTAACTCCAGTCGTTGATAACGTTCAACTTGCGTTGGCGAGACGGGAGAAGAAGAAGCACTGTATGTTATTCCAACAATATCGATTCAAATCACATCCTTCAGACGCGGATCGGGTCCGTGTCTCTCAAACTACGAATTTTGCAGTCCGACTTATGCAAGTATGTCACGTACATTGTTGGTTCCCTTGCACCTCAGTTGATAAGCAGTTGTCCAGGAAAAAGCAAGGTGCTGTACATACTACCCGTGTGACCGCGCCCGGGTTCGTCCCCTGGTAAGTATGTGCGTCTGATTTGTTTTGAGTTCCCTTCCTAGTCTACTGTCTTCCTAATTTGTTCTTATCAGCCCTGGGAACGGTCCACGCACCCTTGCTCCGACGTCAGCCGTTGCTGTCATGGTCAGGCGACAACTTCGCCGTGCATGATCTTGTATGTACTTACATAAAAGGAGGGCCTCGATATTCTGCCAACTGAAAAGACACTTTCAAAACAAAATCAGAGGCTGATTTGTACAGTGCAGTATACAACAACAAAGTCGACTCCCGTGCTCTCCTTTTCTTTCTGAAATAAGTTTCACCCTTTCTCTCTCACACAAGCCAAACCAGCGCCCTGATCTATACAATTCTAATGTTCGACAGCGTACAACGCACTCACCCATTCTTAGACGTGCGTAAACAAGCCAGCATCTTTCCTGAACTTTGTCATGGCTGTAAGAAAAGGAAACGTTGAGTTCGAGTCAAGAAAACTCCGAAATCCATCAAAGGAAAGCACTCGACTTACCAGCGATGATCGCACTGCCAACACCGCTCCCGTCTTCGGCATGGTGCGTCACAATGTTGCTAAATTCCCCCAGTTCGTAGGTAGAGAAGAATACCATGCCAGGTCAGATAATGATGAATGAAGAGATGTTTGAGCTCTCACCGGCCCTTCTCTCCAAAGATGTCCTGAAGACCTTCGTGAACCCTGTCTGCGAAGCCTGGGTATTTCTATCCAGAAAAAAAGTGATCAGTGTCCTCGCCGGAAAAGAAGGAAGAATAGAAATTAAGAAGTCCACACACATTGTACAGACTACCGTCCGCGCCAACAGAACACCCTTCGTCTAAATACCCCATCTTCTTCACAATCGCTGCGATTCCGCATGCGCTCAGTCGCGCCGCACGTCGCCCGATCAATTTAGCGAGGGCTCGGAAAAATTGGCGTTCGGCCAGTGTCGTCTCAATGGCAAAGAAGTGGGTGAATATGCCAATAATCATGAGAAGCTCGTCCGTCGGATCGCTGTCAATACATGAGCTGAGATCCGAGAACTTTCGATACAAGAAGAAGAGCAATGATACACCCACCTTTCCATCAGAGACAAAAAGGCAGTGTCAACACAATACGGTTTCTCAAGCTTATACGTGTTCTGACCGAGGAAAAGCACACCCTCGTCTATGAGTTCGCAAAGGACCAGTCGGAGAATTTCACCCAGATATCGGCCCGATATGAGTTTCTTGGTAGATACACATCAGGATACGACAATTAACCGATCACGTCAACATGTAGTTCTCAACGTGCGGGGCACATTTACTCACCTCGAATGCTTGTTCACCAGGCTTGTTTGATGTGTCATCCACAATTGCGTCGTATTTCGTCCGAGGAAGATGCTCGTGCTCAAACGAGTCAAACGCACCCTTAAAACAAGGAAATTAAGACCCACGTAGCATGAAGATACATGTTGAACGTACCCATTCACAATTGATAGCCATGTCGACGTCAGGAGGAATGCCCAAGTTTGCGAGCTTAGGAATATTCTTAACATGCTCCATGTATGCGGCATTACAGCCTGTCCCAAAGATGACCGCTATTTTGGTTTTAGGGCTGACATAGTGCGACGCAATGAGTGTGCCAGTGGTATCGTTGATGAGTGCTGTCATTTTCACGGGAAGATTCTGAACGGGAAATGTCGAGAGGTGAGATGCTAGTGACTGACGGTGTGGATAAATGAGACATACGTGTTTTGCAAGAGACTGCCTAAACATCTCAGCGACGTCTCTTCCCTCCGTGTTCGAGGCACCAAAGCCTTTCGTCCAACGAATGAGTTCACCGTGATCAATGCGCTCTTGCCTTTATCAAGTGATATGGGATGAAGGAGCAGACGCAGGTACATAGAACATCCAAAGCCAAGCAACCGTAGATGGCGTCGACGAGTGACATAAGTATTGAACCATATCATAGTTTGCACGAGAACGATTCATAAGACTCGCAATCTGAAAATAGTTCTAGACTCACGAGCACGGATAAGAGAACTGCAAATTTTAAGCAGGCGCAAAGCCAGACGACGTCATCAGATCAATTTCCAGCACAGGATATCTCAAACATAGCACAAGAGACACAAGACTTACAGTGAAACCCAAAGGTAATACCTGGCCCTCTTTCAGCATACCTGGGCCATCGCCTGTGTTCGATTCGACGAACGTCTTCAAGCACTCGGCACAGAAATCGAATAATTTTTGCCCGTCTTCGTGCTTCTGTTCTTCAGTGAGACGATATTTGGTTTGTGTGAGTTCAAATTTGCCATCGCCTTGGAGAGTAACGAGGCAGACTCGGAGGTTGGTGCCACCTGGAAATGAGTACCATGACAGAAATTACAGACAACAGAGAAGACCAGGGAGCAATCACGGTTAGGCATTGCATCGTTCAGTAGATGTGAGTCAGGTTAAAGCGAGAAGAGGGATAGACGGGGCGTACCGAGATCTACGGCCAGAAAGTCCCCAGTTTCCTGGCCAGATGGCCATCCAAAGACGAAAGTGGGGATCATAGGCTATTAAAAGGAGCATCATCAGATGATAAATCAATCGAAACGTAAAGCTAGAGTCGCGTGCGTATATGCATAGTATCACACGATGTCGAAGGATACGAAGACAGTGAAAGAGCAATTGAGTAGAACCTCGACAATGGATCGATGGAGAAGAAATATACACAGGAAGTGCGTTTCTATCTGTAGCTAAATAATAGGACAACGGAACGGGGATGGAAATAGGAAGAGGAAGAGGAAGAGCGGGACAGAGTGGAACAGGTACGTACCACAATCTGGTCGGGCTTTGACAATCCCAGATCAAGGGTATCAGTAAACGCTTCAACGATCATACGCATTCTCTGAGGTGTCAGAGTGAATCTATGTCGCGCGTCCCACGCCCGCAGAGACGACGGTAGAAAGTAGATAAGTAACGAGTTTCTAACAAATAATAGCAGGCAAGACTGACAGAGTGTCATATTTCCTGAGATGATCTGCCATCGTCCTGAGATCGAGAGGTAAGGTAAGTTATCGCATGGAGCTTAACACACGCCGTGCACACTTTTTGGTGGCATGGGGAAGGTCTTCTTCATCTTGAGTGCGAGTGTGGATTGCGATCGTCTGTCCAGAGGGCAGTATGACGCTTCCGCTACCACGACGCGAGGCTGGCATGATAAGTGTTGGCAAAGATAAACCTGTGATGGGTCGCGGGACTGTCCGGAAGTCCTTTATGTCTCCAGCTCCCACCTGGGGAACCGGTTACCGTCGGGTTCGACGTGGGAACTTTTTGACTTATTTATTCACGCCGTCTTTTCCTCCGCTCGTCATGATCGGCCTTAAAGGAACGCTCAACGTACGTCTTAACGTCCATTCGTCGCCGTGACCTGCAGTGCAAACGTCCCCGGGGATAGGTGATCGACAATTCCGGTGCGCTCCTCGTCGAGTGCGTAAATGTCCTAAAACAAAAAGTCAACAACGGCTGGGGTTCCATCGGCGACGAAATCGTCTGTGTCGTCAAACGCGCCCGTCCACTTACCTCCGTACAAGCCGCTTCTGCGACTGCTGTCAAAGTGCGTCGAGGCGATGTCCGACGCGCCCTGATTGTCCGCACCAAAAAAGAGGTGAGAAGACCGGATGGGAGGTACATCAAATTTGACGACAACGCGGTGGTCTTGTTGAATAACAAGAGGGAGATGCTGGGCACCAGGATCGGGGGTATCGTCAGCGCAGACTTGCGGTTAAAAGGTTGGGGAAAAATTGTCAGTCTGGCACCCAAGGTATGTGTTAGAGACGGGCTCGTGTCGCAAAGTTGACTCATATCTCCATCTCCCCGCTTACAGGCTGTATAACACCCATCGTTTCGAACGTTGATGCGTAGATATACCCTAACTAGTTTCGCTCTTAATGCTTTTATGATATTTTTAAGAGAAGTCGAGAATGTATGCTTATCGGTTGCGTGTCTGTTGGTTAGTAAAATACCTCGTCCAAACCTCTTCAGATCCTCTCCCTAATTTCACTCAGATGATTCGGACAACGCCACTCATGACCATTTTGACTTGAAGGAGTACATCCTTGACAATCTCTGTAGGCCGTGGCTGGTCCCTTCATCCTGCAACCCTACGTGCGCGTCATGCTAGCACCATTGCACCTTTTCGAACTAGTTCGTTCCCATTCTTTCTGGGTGCTTTAACGTGTGCGCCGCTAGGGTACACCGTTGGCTCATCCGCTAGTTTTCCCCCACCGCTTGCCCTTGGTCTTGGATGCCAAGGAACGTCTCCTGAGGATAGGGAACTGACATACGGAATCCCAGAAGACTTCCAGACAGCCATAAAAGAACTAAGGCGTACTTTTGGTGACAATGGCCAGCGTGTTGATCTTGGGATGGGAACCTTTATTGACTACGTAAGTCCACTGAGTACACTATAGTTTCTCCCCACACCGTGGTAGTCTATCCAAGAAGCACAGGAGACGTAGTCAAGACCGTCAAGATAGCTACCAAATATTGTATGCCAGTAATGCCATTCTCAGTTGGGACGTGTCTCGAGGGGGATTATCGAGCGGTGCGCGCTTCGGTCCCTTTGTGATGTGCACTTCCCTGGTACCCCGATCATGCCCGTCGACGCCTTTCCTTCTTTCCTTGATGACTTGCTTGTATGCGTTATGCTATCTCCGTGGTATGCCTCTTCTTCAAATTCCAGGGACCTACTCACTCCAAGGGTCCGCCCGAATCACCAAGGGAGTCATCAAGAAACATGGCGCCACCGGTTAAGCTGAGACATTTTGATAGCGGGGAGACCTAATCTAAAGCCTATCTTACAAACATAATTTATGGCTCATGATGGTCATCATCAAAACCATGTCCACCACTGGCACTCTCTCTATGAACGGTCCCATTTTGACTTGCTACATGGATGGAGGGAATGTTGTAGACCATATGGTCAACCCTCTGGACATAGGATCGGATATTGAGGTTTGCCAACAGAGTATTGCAGTAAAGACTGGAGAGAGGATAGTATGCTCCAATGTACAGTTCACTATTCGGAAATACTAAGAGCTAGAAGATGCTCTGCTTCAAATATCATAAGGAAAATAGAAAATAGTGTCATACCATAACCAAACTGATAATGCTGAAAATAGAGGTCCAAAAACCAGTGTTGATAGAAACAACAATCAATCGCAAAATAATGCGATCATTGCTTTAAGATATGTATTCAAAAGTTGGTTAATATGATTGATTTAAGCTGGAAAAACACATACTTTGCATTGATTCTTGTTCTACCCTGTGCAAGCAGGGTGCACATAGTAAGAGTAATAAGCACATCAATTGCAACAGTAACACAACTCAATGCAATCTCAATGACCTACAGGAATCCAGTTCAGTTTTGATCAATATAAATTAGAGAAGGGATAATACTATCAGTATTGTAGACGTTGAAAGATCTTGGAGTTCAGAAGTATGCCATACTTCAATGGTGTGATCTAAAGGATCATTTTCAACATAAGCAAACCATGTACAAAGTGGACTGACAGGTTGCTGCAACTAAAACCCAAGTATTACATTTATCAACAGAATAATAGGAATGGGTATACTGACCAGGTTGTAAGATGATACAAGGTATGGTAATCACTGGAAATATAATCTTGAAGTAACCCGAGCTTACTATAAGGAGGATCAATTCCACAAGTCTGAAGATATCACAAAAAACAACACACAGAACCAGATTCGATAGACAAAAAACAATTGTATGATGGTAAACATCATAACCTATGGTCTAGCAATTAATATGAATGATCTAATTGAAATTTACATACTGTAGTAATAGGGAGAGCAAAATCAAGTCTGTTGGAGTACATAGGTAGTATATGAATTCCAGCTTGACTTTGAAAAGGCTTGGAATACATCAACTCACCTGTTTGTAGCATAGAGTGCAGAGTGATTGCCAAAGTTCTGAATGAAAGCATTCCAAACTAATGTTTTTGAATTTATGACCATGATCATATCCACATTGCATGTACTTACTTGCAACACACAGAAAAACCTTGTGGATGGTGTCTAGTAGAAAGACAGCAGACACCTGCTATTGGTGAGAATGGTATTCATGAATAAATGTGTGACTTACTAGTAGCTTCAAATAGACTTTGTCTGCTTGATATCTGAGGTGGTATACTTAGGTTTACGTTGCGTGAACTTGTTGGCAGTGCCCACCGGACAAAGTAAATGAACCTGTGTGAACATCATTGACATGGTGAGATTCCAAGCGATGACGTTTAACGTACATTTGCATGATGCTGATACCATACAATACCAACGAAATCGATGTCCCAGCAAGAGGGGCACCAGCAACACTGGCGTTTTCATGTGTGATCAACTCAGGGAGGATTCGCACCGTGCTAATAGGCATGATGACCGTCAGGTTGTTGATATCTGGATGGAGAGGAATGAGAAACCCGGGAGCGAAAAGCAAATATGTTCTTCTTAAGTATTGCGAATGGAAGCAGTGTTTATCAAACCAACTGGCTCCACGAATCATACATCACTGGCAGAACAAAAATCAACACCGGTATGATATCTTTGCACTGGGTTTTTACATGAAAGTGAGTGATTCCGATGCTGTTCGAGACGAGAGAGTTGACGGGCCAAGGACCTGCAGTTCCCCTGCTGTACGTTCATATCATCAAGCCTCACGACTGAGAAACGAGTCGTTACCCACATCGTGCCTCTACAATCAGATTTGCGAGACGGGAAAATAGGCATATTTTGACTCACATAATCTTGGCGGAGGGATGGCACTCGTCCTACAAACAATGGTGAAGCGACGACCTTTGGGTGTTACTAGGGTCGAGTTCGTAGATCATAGTCGCACTCCGAGTCAAAGCAAGTGTGTATCAGGTTTATTGGCTGTGATGAACGCCGCCACCAGCCCTTTCCACGGATGGACCACGAACTCGGTGAGCGCATCATGCCTTGAATAGATAAGGATATCATGACATGATGTGACGATCAGTTCAGCATTTGTTCAAGAAGCCATATCGCCGAGTTAGAGCAACGCCAAGTCACGTGAATAACGCGACACTGTTTTCCTCGATACCATCTCGCGATGTCGATGAGTAATCTCTTCGCAAATCCGACTTCGCAACAACAACCGGCGACGGGAAGTAATACTTTCGGAAGTACACCATCGTCCCAGCAACAACCCGCAGCGGGAGGTGGTCTTTTCGGGGGTACAAATTCTGCTCAACAACCCTCAACGACGACCACACAACCCACTACGACCGGTGGTATCTTCGGTACTACCAACCAACCTCCATCGGGAGGGAGCATATTTGGTGGTACAACGCAGCCCGCAGCAGGAGGGAACTTATTTGGTGGTACAGCGCAGCCCGCAACAGCAGGGAACCTATTTGGTGGTGCAACGCAGCCCGCAACAGGAGGGAACCTATTTGGTGGTGCAACGCAGCCTGCAGCAGGGGGGAACTTATTCGGTGGTGCGACGACGCAACCTGCTGGGGGAGGTGTCTTCGGTGGTGCGACCGCGCAACAACCACAGCCGCAGCAACAACAACAACAACAACCAGCAGCAGCTAGCTCGTTGTTTGGTGCTACTCCAACGCAACCTGCTGGGGGAAATCTCTTCGGCGGTACGAACGCGCAACAGCCGCAGCAGCAGCAACCAGCAGGCGGCTCGTTATTTGGTGGTGCAACAGCGCAACCTGCTGGAGGTCTCTTCGGCGCCACGAACACGCAGCAGCAGCAACAGCAACAACAACAACAACAACAGCCAGCGGGCAGCTCGTTGTTCGGTGCTGCGACAGTGCAACCTCAGCCAGCTGGCGGTGGTTTGTTTGGTGCCAGTACTACTACCACACAGCAGCAACCTTCCACTTGGTCCTTTGGAACCACAAATGCGACAGCGCAGCCTACTCCCAATATCTTTGGGAACACAACTACGACCACGGCTCCGCAGCCTGCTTCCGGTCTCTTTGGTAGCACCGCGACAACCACACCTGCTCAAACAGGTGGGCTCTTTGGGGCCTCCACTTCCTCGTCGAACCCTCTGTTTGGAAACAAACCCCCTTCCAGTATCTTTTGGGGCCAGGCCACTGGCGGGTCCACCGGTACCGGCACGAGCACTATTTCGCCTCCAACGCTTTTCGGACAGGCTCAACAAAATTTGGCTAATACCCCCCAACCCACCACCTCCTTGTTCGGACAGTCTGTTCAACAACCACAAAAACCGGCTGGATCCCTCTTTGGATCTACCGCCCAGCCGTCGACCACAGGAACTCTGTTTGGTAGCACACTTGCAGCCCCAACCTTGGGCTGCGCGGGGTCGGCTCTGGGAAATTCCACGTTGAGACCTTCACCGTCAGCGTTTGGCGCCAGCACCCAACAACAGGATCCGCAAAGTCAGTTTGTGGCTTTGGTGCAGAGGATTGATTCTATTGCCGAGGCTTGGAATCCGAATTCAACCCAGTGTCGCTTCCAGGTGAATATACTTTTTATGGCAGAAAGCGTAAAGAGATGCCAACTAACATGCGCTATTCCCAGCACTACTTTTATAACCTAGTCGACCCAGGTCTCGTAAGTCAATACGGACGACCTGCCAACGCGACAAATGAGGCACTCTGGCAGAGAGCTGTAAGAGAAAATCCGGATCCCAGTTGGTACGTGAAAGATACGTCTCAATGGAAGTCTTGGCTCTGAAGTTGGGTGTTTCAGTATGGTGCCCGTGCTGGCTGTTGGCTTCGATGCCCTTAATGCTCGCGTTGAAGCACAATCTGCCCAAGCGACTGCGCAACAAGAGAAGCTAAAGGTACCTTCATCGTACTATGTTGTTTGCCATGATCTGATCCCGTTGTTTAGGAACTCAAAAAGCGACTACAGACGCTGACAGCGGCTCATACAGACACAACGCTTTCTCGACTACATCGTGCTCTATCCCAACATACTCAGCTATCTCAGCGCCTTCTTGGGTTAGTCCAGCATTTACATCTCCTCATCCCAGCTGTCCGATCGTCTTCCATACGGCCCGAGGAGGAGGCATTGCGGGTTGCGCTGGAGGAGATGGAGGAGGATTTGCGAAGACCTGGCGGAATGAGCAAGATGAGGAGTAAACTGAACGAGTTATGGGCGCTAGTTGGAGCCATCAATGCAGCCCGGGAGCGCGGAAGGAAGACCGGCGGCGAAGGGGCGGTAGAGTGGACAGTTGTTGACGGAGAAGGCTTGAAACAAATAACACAGGTTGGTCGTCTTGCGGCAAACTCGTGAAAGTTTGCTAATTGTTGGTAATAGATACTTTCCGACCAACAGGTGGGTCTGCAACACCTGACGAAAATATTACAACGGGATCTCAAGGATCTGAGCGTTATCATGGGAACGAACGGCGAGGAAGAGGGCCACGCGATTGCGGACAGGAGATTCTCCGCTTCGCCTTCTCCGTTGAATGGTTCAACGTCAACGCTGCATGCAAGCGCTTTGCGATGACAGGGTTGCGCGGAGGACACACATTTGGTGTATACAATACTTGACTTGGTTGCTGTATCGCTTGTAGTATTCGGGTTGCCGCGTGTGAGACCGCGTACAAAATCTGACGAAGTTATAAAGTGCACACATTCATAACTGTAACCGACCAGCAACACGTCGCGCGTCTCGACATCCAACGCACGGTCTGACTGTACGATGCGCTACCGCACACTCGAGATTCGCTGGCACGACTCCAAACCCATATCAACCTGCGACTTCCAGCCCATTCCTTTCAAAAAGGCGCGTCCGACTCAAGAGAAGAACTTCGCGTCTCAGTCCTACAAGCTTGCGACAGGTGGAGAGGACAATCATGTTCGCGTACGTCGACCTCTCTGATTAGACGCGCTCCTCGCCTCATTCATCGCGCGCCGGAAGATATGGATGGTACATCCCAATATCATTCCTCAATCTATCGCAGAATCAGGCGATACTTCCGTTCCACCGCGACCGCCACGCGTCGAGTACCTCGCAACCCTCGCAAAGCATTCTGCACCAGTCAATGTGGTGAGGTTTTGTCCGAACGGTACGTGTCCGTGATTTGTCTAGATATCTTCGCTCATATGATCCATTCAGGAGAACTCATTGCTTCAGCTGGGGACGGTACGTTCTACATCCGCTTCGGGAACACTGGTTTACAACTCTTTGTGATGCCTTGCAGATGGAATGATCATCGTCTGGGCTCCATCGAGCACACCACCACCTGTAACGTATGGGAACGACCTCAGTTCCGAGGACCTACAGTACGAAAAAGAGTACTGGAAACCTCGTACGACATTTCGGTCAGTCCTCAATTCATCACCTGTGGTTCGGTCTCCTGGAGTCTAATGACAATCCACTGGGTAGGTGCACAACCATGCAAGTGTATGACCTTGCATGGAGCCCCTCGGGGGAGTATATTCTCGCTGGCAGCACCGACAACTGCGCTCGCGTCTTCACAGCAACAGACGGTACTTCTTCTTTGTACTCGGTCGTCAAATTTCATTTTTGACGTTCTTATTCCCAGGTAAATGTATTCATGAGATAGCCGAACACAATCATTACGTGCAAGGCGTTGCCTGGGACCCCTTGAACGAGTACATTGCGACGCAGAGCAGCGACCGCTCCATGCACATTTACCGCATCTCGACCAAACAAGGAGCTTTCGAGGCTCACGCGGTTGGGAAAAACGCCCGCATGGCCTTCAACCATTCTCGCGCGCCGAGCCGTATCACAGGAGGATTCAAGCGCGAATCTACCAGTGATGTAGAGAGCACTTCTGCGGATCAGAAGGAGGAACGAGACTTTTCCCAGTCGGGCAATCATAGCTCGATCGCGTACCCGCCGACTCCAGCTACCTCTGTTGCGAGCACGCCATCTACCATGTTCCCCCCACCCACTTTTGAACGTACATCTTCCCGGCGCTCTTCTTTCAGTGGTTCTAATGCTCCATCGTCGCCGGCCCACTCCCACTTCTCCAGATATCGTTCTCCCTCGCCTATGCCACCTCTTCCTGCCATACGCGCCTTGCCCTCGCCAGCCTGGTCGACCATAAAATTATACGGAGATGAAAGTTTCACAAACTTCTTCAGGAGGTTGACTTTCAGTCCCGATGGCGGGTTGTTGCTCACGCCCGCCGGACATTTTGAGGACCTTTCTTTCGATGCGGGGGTCAAAGGGGACGAGACGCCTTCCAGGGGCCGTAAGAGCCGATCGTCTGACAAAATTGGTAGCTCGAATTCGGCGCAGAGCGAATTAGTCAACCCAAATTCTGCCTCGTCCGTCTTCATCTATTCTCGCGCCAACTTTGCGCGTCCGCCCATTGCCCAGCTTCCTGGACACAAAAAGGCCTCTGTTGCTGTCCGTTTCTCTCCTATCCTGTACGAACTGCGAAGCGGCGTCGTCGGTGTTGGAGGTGAAGAAATCAAAATGGCCGTACTGGAGAAGGACAAGGAAGGAAAGCTAGCTGTCGATCTCACCAGCGGTGCCGGTGGATCAGCACAGGAGCCGCTCACCCGTTCCCAGTTTCTTGCTGCTGGTTCTGACACTTCAGCGGTACACTCTCCTTCGCTGCATCCGCTCAAACAGCCCAACTCCAATGTGTCTTCGCCTTCAAAGACGTCTACCCCCAGTGTTCCGCCCGCTAGCGGGTCGGTGTTCGCGCTTCCCTACCGGATGCTTTACGCAGTGTTGACGATGGACACTGTCACCATATATGACACGCAACAAGCTGGACCAGTCTGTCTATTGACCAAATTACACTACGATGAATTTACAGATCTGTCGTGGTTCGTAACCTTTCTTCCTGCCAGCTCTGAGCGTTCGTTGATTCACATTCACGTCCGTACAGGTCTCCCGACGGACAGACGCTCGTGCTTTCCTCGCGAGACGGCTATTGCACGCTGATCGTCTTTGACGAGATACTCCCGGCACACCATACCCAACAATCGACGCTCCAGCTGCAATCGATAGCTCAACACAACTTTGTGCCGCTCACGTATGCGTCGTCTGGGTCGATGACTAGTCACGCTACTCCGTCGACGCCGTCTACTATGACCGCGGGTCTGCCTATCATTGCACCGCCCGTCGTTCCGGCGAAACGGGCCCAGGTGCAAGCGAGCGAGCCGTCCGTGCAGCAAGCGTCGACGTCCAAGTCGGCCGTCGAGGATCCTGTGCCTCCTACCGTGGGCAGTACCAGTACGGACGACCCGGTTGTGGCGACGGAAGAGACGAAAGGTCAGCCACCAAAGAAAAAGAGGAGGGTCGCTCTGACTCGGGTGAGTGATATTGGGGCGTGAGCGTGGGGGGTGGGTGTATACGATAACATCTGTGTCGTTTCGTACGTTCGAACGAGAGTCGTTCGTATCATATCTTTACGCCCTGTTTTAATCTTTCTCTTCTTCTGAATGTCGGTTTGTCCCCCAAGGTAGCTTTTTTTTTCCCTTCCCTACTCATCTTGACATATGCACACACTTGGACCCGAGGCTAGAGTGGTCTGTACATGTATTCTGAGACTGATGCAATGAGATGCGGTTGATATCGATACACTGAGTGCCAGAACAAGCATGATCCAATCCAGCTGGTCCCTCCCCATCCTGTACGTCCAGTCACACAACGGGATGCGCATGTATGTATTACCGCGAGTCCGAACCCTGCTTGAATTACCCAGTTTTGTTCTTGCTTCTCTTGCCGACCTGGGCTTGGAAACCGCTCTTGATGGCGTTGACGGATCGTCGTGAACCGCATGATTCGCACGACATGAAGAATATACGGTTCTCCTTGGTGAGAAGGGTGTCTGGTGACTTGCACGTTTTGCAGGTGACATATTCGACTGCAAAAATAAAAATAAAAACCGCGACCGCGTCAGCCGACGAAACTTGATCCTCGGGTGTAACTGACCAATATACCTCCGCAACACGTTCTCCACTTGTTTGGGTTGGAAACGGCCTTTGATGACCAATCTGCCCGAACCGTCGACGCTTCCAGTCGTACCCATCTCGGCAAAGAGGAACTGGATGACATGTTCTGGCGATCGATGCATGCGTTTGCAGATGTCTGCCACGTTCGCGAAGATGGAACGACGGACGCCCTCTCGGAGGATTTGGGGTGGCGCGATGGTGTAACGCTTTCCTGCGGAGGTAAGGAGGGAAGGATTTGAAGCATGGAGCGATACGTAGAAGCGCGTGAGGAGCTGCAGAGATAAGATACGTGAGCAACGTGATATTCAGGGGGGGAAGGAATCGATCGTACCTCTTGATATGTGTAATCGCGATCGCTCGTGAGCCAAGGTTCGGTGCCAGAGTCAAGGCCAGTGGGTGCTTCTGGCCGCGCAAACGGATCTTCACCGAGCTCTGCTTCGTCGATCTCGTAGAGGTGTTCGCCATCGTCAATCTCCACGTCCTCCGCGCCCTCTGCGGCGTCTTTCGTTTTGGATGTCTCGAATTCCTTTTCGAAATCCTCCATCGCTTTCTTCTTGGATGATTTTTTCTTCTTCTTCATGTCGGAGAAGTCGAGGTCTTCAGAGGCGACTGGGGCGATGGCAGCGCCTGCAGGGGTGGACGCGCCAGAGGGCTCTTCGCCCTGATTTCCAAGAGACGAGTTGGATCAGACATGCAGGGACTGTGAGGCATACAGGACGTACGAGATCCATGGGGATATCCTTCTTCTTCTTTTTCTTCTTGAGGCCCTCGGGGAACATGGACTTGAACTCGTCCTCCTGCTTCTGATCGTCTACATCAACATCGCCGCCCTCGGAGGTCTGGTTGCGCTTCATCTGCTCATGCACTGTCGTGGGCCCGAGGTCTACTGCATCGCCGTTGGTCGTCGTGCTCTCGATCGTGATCGGCGCCGGGGTAGTGGGGTCTGCCTCTGGTCCGAGCGGATCCTCAGTGAACGC
>JBBPPY010000602.1:0-19121 GCA_038092195.1 Leccinum barrowsii
ACTCCAGGTCAGTAGCTCATTGTTGTTCGCTCAATATCATTCTTGGTTACTCACAGTGGACTCCAGTGTGACCTACAAGTCCCCTTTAGTGGTTATCCCATCCCAACAACGCTTTCTGCGCTTATCAAATATGGCTCACACAGCTAGTCATGACAGATTAGTAGATATTCAAAGGGATAATAGATCATTCACATCAGACATTCACAGAATAATGTGCTCAAGTCTAGACAGCATTTTCAGACTAGAATAAACACATGGTCCATTAAGAAATATAAATCTATTAGTCCTCCTCCTTCTCCTCATAATTGTTTGGGAAGCTCTAGCTTGATATATACCCATATAAGGTTTAGCACCCTCTGTAATCCTCTTCCACCCTCTTTAGAAAGATGATCAAAGGCTTGAGCAACAAAACCATTCTGCCACTCATAAGTCCGTTATCGCACCTAGTAATCATCCATATAGTCAACAGTGATACACAGATGATATGAAATTATACCAGAAATGCGACTAGATCATCCTTAGCTCTGACCTCCCAGGATACTTTGGGAAAGACCACATTCCAAAGTTTTTGTATCTGGTCAATCTTGTCCCCAATGCACCATGGCTTAGAAAAAGTCGAGATGTAATCCATTCATAACGGAAGGAATATATCTCGCCAGAATTTCAATGATCAAAGAGGCAAGCCATCGCCCCGTGGGACTATGACAAATTCAACTTACTCAGTCACCTCACTCACTGGCTGCCTTCAATTCTCAAATTCGTGCATCACCCCCATCTGCAGAATCAGCCTGTCATGAACGAAGGACCCCATGACCAACATGTATATTCTCAGAACGGATGAATTGAATGGCTTTGACTAAGCGAAACTTGACATCAGACTGGCTATTCAAATCCTTGGCAGAAGAATCATGGATCCTCTCAGATGTCGATTGCACAAATCAATCTGAAGCAACCCATATAGTCTATGATGGATACTTACAGAGTCGCTAGAAGGGTCAGCAATTACACGCACAAGATCACCAACAAGAAAGAGATGATTTTGCGAGGAAAGGGAAAGTTCATGTTAAAGATCCTCCGAAAGTAGCGAATTGATGGAATTTGTATTGAGTGATCTTCATAAATGGTGGATTCACTAAGAGGCGATGTGCAGAGTAAGCCGAAGACACAAATCTTGCTAAAGTGCTGGTACATGGGCAAGCCATGATAGGAAGAACGAAACACACTGTGATGTACATGAGGAGAAAAAAGGTGACAACCTTTCTAATCTTGGCCCAGTGGGCTATAGTAGGCGGGGAGGCTCATTAGTCATTAGGAGTTCTACTATTCCCTTCCAAAAAAGTAGTTCCAACTAGCAAATAACTGGCAGCCACAATCAGCCACAACTGTGGGAAAAGTAATCACAAGATGAACAAAAGATTTGTAGGAAAAGTTTGAAAAGGTTATTGACGAATCCAATGGTGATGGTCAGAAGTAGCGCAGAGCACTACAAAATCCACAATGAAGTTAAAAGGATGAAAAGAGTGCGAAATCACCAAAAGTAACACTCCCCCCTGATTACTCTGTCCCCATCGGAATAGGTCAATGTGCAGCCCATAGACCCAAGAACAGTGCAAAGTTTGCAGTGCCATCGATTTCCGCTTTGCTTGGTCCCATATAGCGCCTTCTGCAGCTTGCAAACATGTTGAAATAATCTATCAACCATGCATTCCAGTCATAGTTTGTGTGATGGAAGAAATAGCTGGCGAGAAGCATCTGATGGTCAGCTCGGAGCTGTCTGAAGTGCCTGAAGTGTCAACAATATTTGGGACATTCACCAGTGCCTGTTGGAATTATCCCTGTCCATTCCCTTGATGCGTGGCAGCAAGTGGGTTCTCAGCTTCGCGATCAAATCCTGCAACCATTACCCACTGACTCAGGAATCCAGTACTTAATGTGCGGCAGACAATATGTGAGCTACCGGGATCACATCCCCAATTGGCTCGGACACAAGTTTGTGTAAAAACTCGATCATCCATAGTAGTCGTTTTTTCCAGTACATTTTTGAAGGGATCACAGCGTTGAAGGAAAAATACAACTTGATCACTGAAGAAGATGGACCAGGCATGTAAGCGCCGATGTTGATGGTGGTGTAGTGTTCAGTAGTTGGGAGAATGAGGAGAGATAATGTTGGATGAGTTCAAGGAGGATGACAGCCAGCTCAGTGTGGACAATAGATTGGATCCTAGTCTCTACCTCTAGATAATGCATGGCGATTAGGTGTGATTCCGGTGGCACAAATTTTCTTCGGGATAGGCCCACTCTCGGCATAGGGTTCCAATATTATCTTGGCTGCCCAATTAATAGCACTCACCATTGGGTGGTTGGGCAAGATAACTTTCAACTGACTTGGAGCCCATCTCACGATGGCATCCATTTTGTCTACCCAACAGCTAAGCAAGCGAAATATCAGGAAGATTTTGAAGAAAGAACACATCAATCAGCAGCTAATTGAGCAAAATATCAGGAAGATATATAGAATGAAAATGAATCGCCCAAGCTGCTCTGAGTGTCATCCAGCTTGACTTCACATGAATCCATTATGTGAATGGTATGATTGCATAAAATAATATGAGAAATTTACGTTTTGTAAGACACCAAGTCGGATCAATGAACTGCAAGGACTCAATAGCAGGTGAGGTGATGGAAGCTTGTGGGGGTGGGGGGATAACCACTTGTAGGTCACACTGCAGAAAGCATGAAAAGGGTATAGTTAGTTTTTGTTATCACATGAAGTGTAGATAAGTATGAAGGATAGAGCATGTGATGTATGACTTTGTGTTGGATGTTGAATGTGTTGATCTGCATATTCCTGTTCATATTTCCTCCACTTTGCTAATAAAAATGGTCTTTAAATTGTTTTTTTGCTATGCTTGTCGTCAGTTCATTTGGCATGTGTAGGCAATATTGGCATGATCTTACCTACTAGTACTGTTCCTTATTCTATCCTTTGCCTCAGTTAAGCATTGTTTCACTCAGCAGCTGCACAATAAATCATCTACCTAAAACTGAACAAGAAACATGAGAGAGTTAAGGAGTAGTGGGGAAACATGGAAACATCGGACATGTGCTAGGGTCTGTATTCTACTGTGCCCACTTACACGCACTACATGACAAGCTCTCTCATATCCCCACAGCTGCACATTATATCATCCATGCATGATGAGGAGCTAATAAGTGCAGAAAGCTTTGTGGAGGTGGAATAACCACTAAATGGGACTTGTAGGTTACAATGCAGTTCACTATGAGTAATCAAGGGAAACAGAACAGAAGATTCTGAGGCTAGTGTCAAGTGGCTATAAATACTGTCAAACAACTGGCAGTCACAATCAGCCAGGAGTGTGGAAAAAGTAATCACAACTCAAAGAAACGAAGATAGAGTCCTACACACCTCTCTATCTTCTCTTCTTCGAGTTGTGATTATTTTTCCCACAGTTGTGGCTGAGTGTGGCTGATTGTCGCTGCCAGTTGTTTGCCAGTATTTACAGCCACTAGAATTAAGCCTCGGAGTCCTCCTCTGTTCTGTTTCCCTTGGTTACTCACAGTGGACTCCAGTGTCATTTAGTGGTTATCCCACTCCCAGAAGCTTCCTTCGCTTATCAAAAACACCACCTTTCACTCTATGATGCCTTTTCCAATGTTTGGGAGGTTGAATGTGCCGAGAACGTTGCGGCTTCTGTAACTTGAAAATCATTATAACTCCATCAGATCTTACTTACCCAATTGATGTCATCATTAGCTCAGATTAAAGATATAGTGCTATACGACCTCTGCAGCCATCGTCACAGGCAGAACAAGACTGGTTGGTTTCTGTTAACCAGTGTCTTTGTGCTGCAGTTTCATGATTGTATCAATGATCGCTGTCACACACTGTGATTTGGAAAATGCTGTGGAATATTTTTTACACCCGCTACTGCTACTGCAAGATTCCATTGTATCCTGGATCAACCATCTCCCTGACGCAACTGGCAAGCACTGAAGTTCATCCTTCATCTGACCTTTGTAGTGGTAAACTTTGAGCAATCCTGAGACCAAGATATTGGATGGATTGGTTGGGGTGCCAGAGAGTTCAGGAGAGCAGGGACCATTGAGAATGACCAATTTAAGAATGCATGTTAGTTATTTTTTCTATGTTTTGTGATTTACACTTCATCTTTCCTTCAAGGTACACAATCAGTACTGGTTGACTACTACCTTATTTAAAATTCAGGTAAGTCTACTAATCTTCAATATCAGGCCTTCTAGAGAACTGAGAAGAAACTGAGGTGTGAAAAGAAGTCACAGGAACAGAAGAGGCAAGATTCTCTAAGAGAACATATCAACGAAGAACAAGACGCAACAGGTGAATAGATTGGGTGTTTGGGCACGATTCAGGAAATGGGATAACCACTAATGGGGACTTGTAGGTCACACTGGAGTCCACTGTGAGTAAACAAGGAATGATATTGAGCGAATACCATGAACTCAGAACAGAGGACTCCGAGGTTTATGTCGAGTGGCTGTAAATACTGGCAAGCAACTAGCAGCCACATTCAGCCGCAATCAGCCAGAAGTGTGGGAAAAGTAACACAACTCGAAGAAAAGAAGATAGAGGTGTGTAGAGCGACCACAAGGGTCAGATGGTTAGAAGTAGCGCAAAGGGCCACTGGTAGCGACATCATGATGGACGATGCCCAATCTAGCAGTGCCAGCGCGCCATTATCTAAGGTCCTTCGCTATACATTCGCTTTACGGAAGCAAAACAGTTTGATGATAAGAATTCTGCACTGTCCAACAGGCTCAGTTCCAGCACAAAGAAAAGCATGTGTATGCTTCTGACGACCGAACGACCAAGCATAATTGGGTCTTCTTGGAGAGCGGCAGTGTAGGATTCTGCGTTTATATTACCTCCGTGAGAATCCGTCCATCAATTCCTAGCGGCGACCTCGGACACATCACCGAGGCAGTAGTTGTCATGCTTCGAGCAGGTAGGTGTTGATTATGTGGGGAAAACACATTATTTGCCTGTATTTCGCATCACATTCGATCCCTTCCTTTGCCAGGAGAACCGAAAGTTTGGCCATCGTGCTGTTGTTATTCGAGGCAGTGTCAAGTGTAAAATGGCCCACGTGTTTTTGTTGGGAAAATACATACTTTCTGTACAATTCCTGCACGCTTGAGTAACTGGAGAATGGTCGCGGGAGAGATGATGTAGGGGATGGTTGGGTGGTGCAATCCGTAAAAGATGTTGCCATCCATAGATGGAGCTACCCCATTCAACAACATCACTCACTCCTACCGTCATTGATCATTGACTCAGCCAATTCATGCAAGCCCTCAATATATCGAAAAGCATGTTTGTGGTATTGAGTGATTTTTTTCAGTGATTGAAGCTGATTCTGCAGTGGCGCCCTCCACTAGCACAGCACGGGATGGGAATGAGCTGAGTCTCACTGAAACAATGAGATCGTCAATGGAGAGAGAGGCATCAGTGAGAGAGGTGCAATCTTGGTGGCTCCTGAAACAAGATTTTCTAGTCCCGAGAACTCTGTTTGAATTGCATCCAAATAGTGACTCTGATAAACCAGTAGCCTGACTTTGCATGCCAGATCAAGAGCAACTATGGCATGATGACGTAGCTGCACAACATCTGGCCATCTTCATAGCCAATTAGTAAATAATGAACAGTATAAGTGTAGAGGGGTAGACACATCGGGTGAGAGGATGAGGTGTTGCAGCGTGTGATCTCAAAAATAAATACATGTCTATCTCTCATTGCAGCATGGTCTGTGATTCAATCAATATCAGCTACTAGTTTACCACGAAGCTGGGAATTTTGCCAAGCTATATATGATATCGCAGTCATTGGACGGTGTATGTATGGTGCATAGCATTTTAGCCTTTTGACACTGTACTGGTTGCCAGCCATCTCTGCTCTACCTTCGACCTTGCTTCTAGGCGATTCACGATCTGATTCCGAAGACACGATGTGTAAGGGTCGAAGAACAGAGGGACAGAGATGTTCAGCAATATAACAGCAAGAAAACATTGTGATATTATTAGATCAGAATCTGACATCATGCAAACACTTGCCCATGGACAACATTTGCACTCAAACCAATCCGACTGGGAGTGCGTCAATGACACATTCCAGGTCATTTCCGACACCAACATTATCCAGTATCTCCTGATCATCTAAGAGCACCAGCTAGTCGTTTCTTGTCTTTTCGGCATCCTTTCAGCTCGTCCACAGACACAAGTTTGTGTACAAACTCATCTATAGTAGTCGTCAAGAACGCAATAGCAGGTGAGGTGGTGGGTGGGGTAATAGGCTGTGTGAATGACCAGGCGGTCCAGAGAATTGGCAGTGTTTCTTCCTGCACCTGAGAACATACATGGCAGCCCCTCCGATTTTCCCAGGGTCGCATTTGGCATCCACATCAAGTCGGCCAGGCATCACTGTGCATTGCTTGAATAAATTGCAGAAACCAATGATTATGCTACTCAGAAAACCTAGATTCAATGGACAGACGTGTCATGGGAGCATTTCTGAAAAGTGATGTCTGATCCGAACACCTTCCCATACTGCATTATAGGAGAGGTGGACTATTTATTCAATCGACCATCGGTTAGTCTACATATGTTGTGCAATGACTTCTGACCGTGTATGAGACTATCCAGAATGCGGAACGGATCAACAAAAAGCTCAAACTCATGTAACAGATCAATTACTAGGATCAAGAAGTTCATGAGCTTTTGCTGTTCGTTAGCATTCTAGCTATATACCACCCACCTTTACTGGTACCAGCCAGCAAACCTTCCACTTTGGTGGAGTCAATCCAACTAGCTGTTCATAGATAAACTGTGCTGCAGAAACAATTTTCTGTTGTCTTTCAGGTGTAGAGCGACCACAAATGTCTTTCTAAGAACCTCTAGGAGAAAATGTTGATAGGGTTATCGACCATGGGGAATCCAATGGCGATCATTAGAAGTAGCGCAGAGCGCTACAAAGTCTACAATGGGATAAAAAGATGAAAAGCGTGCGAAATCACCAAAAGTAACACTGGCGTCATGAGGAGTGAGTGGGATAACTGCTCGAGTAAAGCCATCCACTACATGTTTGCTCTACCGAAACAAGTCAAGGTAGAATCAACTGACATTGAAGAGGTGGGCATAGGATCATCTTTTGAATCTTTCAAGCAGTCCCCAAAGGAGCTAGTAAGCCTGCAACATCCTCCTTCGACATTCATTCCCTCTGATGCACTCCCATTGCCATGGATCCCCGTCGTCATCCAACTACCCTTCTGATGTACCCCCATCAGCATCTGATTTTTCTCTCTCATACAGCCTTGTCAGGTTAGTCGCTCATTGTACTTCGCTCAATATTATTCTGGTTACTCACAGTGGACTCCAGTGTGACGTAAGGTCCCTATTTAGTGGTTATTCCACTGCATTCATTTACTTCCATTATGTTATGGAAGATGTTAAGATTACATTTAATGCATTTGAATTTATATTTTTGTTCACAAGATGCAAGAAGGTCAACTCACCATCACCCACCCATCACCCACCATCAGACAAGCATGGATGGTGACTTCAGAGGGTCTATTCATGTCGAGTGCAAGCTCTCCCATTACCCGCCACCATCCAAACATGAATGATGACTTCGGGGGGTTCATTCATATCAAGCGAGTTTCTCCATCAACTGCCACCACCCAAATATGGAAAGTGTACCAAAAAGTGTACCAAAGTGTACCAAAAATGTGTTGTGAAAAGTGTAGTAATGGGGTCCCACAGGCCACATTGCCTCTTTTCTCAAACTAGTGGTCCATGTTGAATGATGTGGACACAGGGTCGCCACAACAGCTTCTTGGCAGCTCTCGGGTGCTAGGGGTCGACAATATATCCTTGGGTACAGGAGGGTCACCGGCGCTGAACAGCAAACCAGATATGACATTTGTCTGCCAATATATACTTGATGGAACCAGGAACTAAATCTGGTACAGTACCACCCTCGGGGTAAAACAAGATGAGACTATTGCCCATGTGAATTGAGCGTCGGCTGAAAACTGATCCATCAGTCTCTCACAGGCCACCTCCTCTTTCCATATGAGATGGGGCAATGTCTTGACAGGACGATAGCGGAGTCATACTATATTTTCTTTGTATTGTCATAATTTTTATGTATCATCTGAAATGCATAGGAATTATTTTGGGTTTGCTGTGTCATCGCCATCATCCCTTCATGTAGTACACTGTATCCATAGCACAGTACCATACATATTGTTGTTGTGTAACTCTGATGCAGTGTAGGGAGGTTTGGTTGCAAGGACGTGCGTGCAAAGATAAAGATAAATTTTCAATAAATACCCATAGCCACATTGGTAAAAATGCATTTCGACTTCTTCCCACTTTCCTTAGATCAACGCTGCAGGTATATAGGAGGAAACTATTTCTGCACAATGATGTGCATCCAAGGGAACAACTTATCAGATGTGAACCTATATAGTGGAATAGAATAAGTACTTCTGTTCTTAACTACTTGCAGCATCTCTAATACAGGCACTTAGGAGAGTCCCAGAGTGGTGATACCCCTCAAACAGGTTATGAGCGCCGAGTGACGTTGTGACACGGAAACACTCTGATATCACTTGGTGACCGCCTATGGTGCTATTACAGCACCAGCGAAACCTCAGGTCATCCTATGCGGAATTGAGCAAGAATCTTCCTCATTGTTCCAACCAGGAACTTCCTCCTTGATAATGCAAATTGAATCCTCTCCTACAGAAATATTTCCTATTGCCACTCCTCTACCACCAACACCTCCTTCCACACCTGAACAGAATGGCTCCTCATCTGGAACTTCGACGAGATTTGTCCCAACCTTTTTCACCTCGGCCCGCACCTCAAGAAGCGGACGTGATCGAATATGAAGTGAGTGCCAAAGAAGTCACCATAGAGGTTCCAGAGGGAACAGTGGTTCTTAAAAGTGCCTTTGAATGGTGCACTCGCATTCCTTAAGCCACATGTAGATTTCACAACTGAATACCAGCGTCTCTTCCCCTGTTTTTTTCTTAGAACTGGAGCATCCCTCTCTTTGGCTCTAGAGTTCTATGGTAACAGTGCTGTGAACGTACAGTTATCATGTACCGACGACTGTAGGGAAACAAGACGTGTATGTAGAATCTGTTGTTTTATCTGGGTCACTGACATTATGATTTGTGAAGCACTCATCGCATTCCACTATTTGCCCGAAAATCACACAGGCGAAAAGATAGCAGAAAAAAAAAATCCTCCTCTTCATTGACCGAGCAAAGAAGATCTTTCTTAAGGTAAGCATATCACTAATATTGTGAACAATCTCAACCACATGGCTCTATAGATTGGGCATTTCACCCTTGACGGTGCATCAAACAATGACACAGCCATGAGGCATAATTTCACATTCCAAATCAGGTATACAAAAACATGCTAAAAACAATACAGAATCGTTACAAAGCACAGCAACTATCTAATCAAGATAGACTGTAGTGACCGTACCACCCTTCCTGAAAAAAAAAATTGTCACCCACATGTCACACAATGTTCAGTGTGGCACTCACCTTCCAATCTTGCCCCATTGAATATGGAGCTTCTTGGTCTTTGCTCGGTGAATGAGGGTTGTGTTGCTCTTCACTATAAGGTCCAGGATGTCGACATAGACATCCACATAAATGTCATATTTGAACATGACTTCCTTCCCTTCGGCAGCAACCTTGTTGAGGGCAAGCTTTATCTATTCATGTAACTTAGTTACTAATATAATCATTCCAAGATTGAATTTGATTTATTACCGCAGTCACAACAAGTGTGACGGCAGCACGCAGAACTTGGTTTCCAAAGACTTCAGGAAAAAAACTTCCCACCGAGTTGGATCTGGTGTAGACAAAATCAATGACCAAGCCGGCAAGCGCGGGGTGCGCAAGGTTGTTCGTATGACCCTAAAAAGAGGCAGGAATATTATTAGCTCGTGGTTTCTATAAATATTGTACTTGCCTCTTCTTCTTTGCCATGCTTCAACAACATTCCACGCTCCAGAAGTGTTTTCGCAATGTCAGCGTTAGTGAAACATTGATTTGGTAGCGCTCATGAACGAAGTTGCGTGCCTTCTTTTTGAGGGAGGAGCAACCTACATCATCCCATAACTGGTGCGAGGTTAGTGCAGGGAAGAACAAGCCAAAGGGACATACCAGATTGGAAATTCTGTTGGTATATTCGGGCCACCAACCAAGTAATGTGATTAGTCTATCGCACATTAACAAGTGTATTACTTGCCATCTGGTATGACCAAACCTCGCTTTTGGCGCTTAGTGATTGCCTCGTTGATATATTCGCCAGCCTTTGTATTGAACTGAGGACACAGAAAAAATGAATTGGAGGAGGTGAGGTCACAATGTGAAAATTGTTTCGTGTGCTCGATGACATCACGGACTGCGGGTATATAGAAGTTCAACTGTGATGAATTGACATCATCACCTGATGTGATGGACTTAATAGCAGCAAGGAAGAGATCTGGAAAGAGAATTAGTATCAATAGATGGCAGGGGAGTCACAGCTCTTTGAGAGTTTGATAAGATGGGAAAGTCTATCTCAATTACCACTACGGAGTGGGTATGGCTAATGCTGCGAGAACATTGGTCCATATTGCTTGCCATGGACTGACTATGCCTAGCCCATTGTAACGTCTGCTGCCCTCCAAGGATGGCTAGAAGCTGCACATTGTCAGAGAGACATGGAGGGTGCCATCGAAGCCGAAGCATGTCATGGATACTCGTCGGACACCAGGTGCAGTACATCATTATGTAGACCTGTGGTCATTTAGAATGTATATATGTAATACCTCATGTAGTCCGCATGTATGTAGAATAGTCTGGTTGTATAAATACTCGAGTCGGTCATAGCTGGTAGACCCAGCTTTTGACCTCTTGAGCTTTTTGCCAAAGTCCTTAGCATTTATCTCCATCCTTTTCACTTTCCAAGTGTGGTCGTTAGCCCCCGAGTGCTAGTCCGACAATCCGACCGGACTTTGGTTACTTCACCTGATGGGTCACAAATCAGCATTTTCCACATTTTCAGTGTTTAAGACATAGAAAATAATATATTGTACATATAGTCAGGGCATCTTGATGGAACTCTGCAAGACATATAGATACAATCCTCGCATCATTCTAGAGACATTCCAACTGAAATTGAAGCCAAGAAAAGTCAAAGAAGCCTTTTGAAAGTGTGGGAAATGGATCAAAAACATCGGAGACCTTCAAATAACATCATGGGCAGTACTGATGGATTTAAAATATACATGGAACATCATCTCACTTCATTATCCTGACTTCTTCACTTGGGGAGGCTGACTGCATCTGCAGACACCTTGCTTGATTTTTATTTATAAATTACGCATGATAGGAAACCCAAATATTATTATGTAATTCAAGTTGCTGTAAGTAAAGTAACAAAATGCACTGGCAAGCACCATGATTAAGATGAGAAGGTCAAATTATTTAATGCTATAGATACTAGATAGCTGAAGAAGATGAATAGCTGCAGAAGACGAAGACTTGTGAAGTCAAGTAGAAAGACCTAATTTATCATGGTAAGTATACTGCCACAGCATATGTGGAAAATAACTCCAAAGTTCCTACTAAGCACAATGAATCCTCTTGGCTGGAGACTCGCTTGGGTCAACATAGAGGTTCACACAGTGTCACTTCTTTGCCCCGGACACAGCCACAGTGCATAGCGCAGCAAGCATGCGGATCATGACAATATCAGCGGTGTAAACATCATTGCCAACTGTTGTACATACATATATCCCAGATGTCTATGTACTAAGTTGCCCTGACCATATGATATGTGCAATATGTTGTTATTCTATATGCCTCACTCAATGAACCAAAATCTCGAAAATAGTGTTTTGAGTCCAGAAAATGAGGTGAAATGATGAAACTCAGGATAATGTATGTAAGGAAGTGTCCCAGGTATTTTCGAGCCATCAGTAGTACCTTTGACATCTTTTCAAAGTCTCTGATGTTTTTGATCTATTTCCCACACTTCTAGAAAGCTGATTTCATTGCTCCTGACTTCACCTTCCATTGGAATATGTCCAAATTAATTGTGGGATTGTAAATACATGCATTCCAGAGTTCCATTCAGTAACTTGCCCTGACCATATTTGCAATGTTAATACATTATGTTCTATTCCCAAAACACTGAAAATATCGAAAATGGTGATTTGAGACCCATCAAAGAGCCCAATAAATCTGGTGAAGTGATGAAATATGAGAAGACATTGCATGCATTTCACAGCAATCAGTGCCACCTATATAATGCAGATCCTCATTTAAGTTGTGGAAATGGTTTATTATGACAAATATACTATGTAGGTACACACAAACAATGTATTGAGCAAGGGAAAAGCAAGGGAATGAAGAGGAACACATCTGATGGAGGAGATTCTAAAAATGGATATGTGGTAGGAGTAGTGGCTGCATTTGGTGAGCTTTTGGCTGCTTATGTAATCACTGAAGTGGAATTTTGGCCCAGCCACTGCTCCTATCAAGAAAGGAAAGGGGCTGTATGAAAAGCCTCAAAATTTTCTTCCCAAAATGGCAATTCATTATTGCTTTTGGGCATCACCAGAAAAGCTGTAGCCCTTGTCTTTGTCATGCTAATGTTGCAACAATCTAATCATTCTGATCTAATTTGAATGAGATATGATCAAAATTCATCACCATGGTGTCTGCAGGTTTCAGTCCTTGCTCTATGTAGAAGCTGATAACTGGCTTGTCTAAAACGGGTGGAAGGTTGATGAAAACTTGAGGATTCTGACAAAACTGAAGATACATTATCGTAAGTAATGTTGATATTGATCATAAACCATAAAGCCAATGGTAAACATACCCATTCGACAAGTGATGAAATGTAGTCACATTTGAGTGTTGAGGTAGGCACAACATTGTTCAGTCGAGCGATGGCACTAACATAACCCTTGCGGATGGTGGAGAGTTCCCTTGTGGACATTTTTTTGATGGCATTCACTGCTTTCTCCAACTCAACAGCTTGATGTTCAGGTGTATGGGGGTCACTCTTTGGGGTTGGGTTGGGTGTTTTTACAGATATGCCCCAAACCTCGTGGCAGTGGTGCTGTAATTCCCCTAGAAAGAGGTTATGCATGGCATCCAGAAAGGAGAACCTTGTGGGATCCCAATATCACAGTCGAAGGAGCTCCAACCATCTTATTCCAGTGAGTTTGAATCTTGACGCTCTTCAACAGTCTCTGCATCTCTCCAGCAGGGTTGCCAACACTAGGTGTTCGGACCAAGTGTAGCGGGGCCATGACACCTTCTCCAGGTTGTGAAGTGACTTGGACTGGAGGCGACTAACTGGATCCATGCCCAGCAAAATCCGCCACCTTCCGAAGAGCAGGCAGATCGCATATCAGAGGACCTAATGTGCAACGAATCAAGTACTCCATGTGGCACACGCGTAGCCCATTCTCCCACAAACGCAGGAGGTCATCCCAAGGGGGTGAAGTAAATGGTTTATGTGTGCTAATAATGGCTCTTTTGGGCCTGGGACGACTCCGACGAGATACACGTTTTCGAGTTTGAAGTGGATGCTATGCGGTAGGTTCAAGCACACCATGTATATGGCGCCTGTCGAGTGATGCTTGCCTGCTTGCTTGTTCATCATGAGTAGGGGTTGAACCAGTCAACAAAGAGACCAAAAACGAGATGCACAGATCCCTTGCCGTCTGGTCCCTGAAGTTCTTGAAGGCCATTAGCATCCCATATATCATGCTGAACCCTGTTAACAGATGTAGTAGTCCATGCTTTCTCCATCTGGGACAAAAGACCACACCACAGGTTGTAAGATTTGGCCTAAAGTACTGGCAATGTCCAGTTATAGGGTTGACAGATATCATGGCAATTGCTAGTAGCCCTTTGGCTGGTGGTCGCCAGCCAAGGCGTAGCCTAGCTGATTTTTTCATAGGGGCATTGCTCATTAGAAATACATATCTGAAGCGACCAAAAATTGCTATGACTGCTTTTGGATTACAATTAAAAATTATAAATCTTCGCACAGCCACTTTTTTGTCAAATGGCAGCCTGTTCCTCGGCCCAGAATCAGTTTCTCCTCCTGGCTTCCACTTCTGTTAGATCTTCTCAAAGACGATTGGAGGATTGTACCTACATGTGTAGAAGAGGCCTATATAGTTGCCCTAGCAATATGCCTAATGGATGATTTTCTATGCTTGAAGTACTGAAAATATCGAAAATAGTGATTTGAGATCCATCAGGCAGTTGAGCACATGATATGAAGTGATGAAGCTCGGCCTAATGACTGTCAACAGGTGTTCCATGCATTTTCAAAGCCATCAGTGCCACCCATGAGGTTGTTTCAAAGTGTCCGATATTTTTGATCTATTTCCCACGCTTCTAAAAGGCTTCTTTGACTCCTCCTGGCTTCAATTCCGGTTGGAATGTCTCTCAAATAATGAGAGGGTTATACCTATATGTATGTATACTAGAGGCTCATTGAGTTGCCCTGACCATATGTGCACTATTTCAATTTCTATACCCCTAATACTGAAAATCTCGAAAATGGTCATTTGAGACCCATCAGAGACCCCAGTAAATCATCTGAAGTGATGAAACTCAAGATAGTATATGTAAGGATGTGTGACATAGATTTTCGAGCCATCAGTGCCCCCTGTGTGACTGCATTGAGCAAAAAAGGGAGCAGGGGAATGAAGGGAAAACATTCAATGAAGTGAAATTCCCAAAATAGAAATGTTGTAGGAGTAGTGGCTGCATCTGGTGTGCTTCTTGCTTATGTAATTATTAATCAAACTGATTCTGGGCCCAGGAACATGCCCCTATGAAGAAAGGGGCTGTATCCAAATTTGCGAAAAATATTTCCAAAAAGGAAATTCTTTATTCTTTATTGATGTCACCAGAAAAGTGGTACTATGCCCCTGTTTTTCTGATTCCAATGGTGCAACAATCCAATCAATCAAATCTAATCTGGATGAGATATAATCAAAATGGTCGTGGAAAGCCGGCAATATGAGGCTTCTGATTGGTCAATATTGGTCAATGGCAATTGGCTGCCATTTGACAAAAAAGTGGCTGTGCGAAGATTTATAATTTTTAATTGTAATCCAAAAGCAGTCATAGCAATTTTTGGTCGCTTCAGATATGTATTTCTAATCAGCAATACCCCTATGATTTCAAAGTCAGCTAGGCTGCGCCTTGGCTGGCGACCACCAGCCAAAGGGCTACTAGCGATTGCCATAACATCTGTCACCCCTATAACTGGTCGTTGCCATGAAATTATGGCCGAAACTTACAACATGGGCTGTTTGCGCTGGGCTTAATTCTGTCCTCTGCGATTCACACGCGAGGAAATAGATGCTGTCCTCCGAAACAAACCTGGACCAAGAAATGTCCTGGTCTTGGAGGCAGGTGTTGGGGAATGGATGGTCCAAAGCGAAGAGGCAGAAAGCTATTGCTGACGAGGAGGACAGTCTTGAGTCGCCTGTGGGGGATTGGAGAATCGCTTGCTGAACGAGGAAAAGACTTGATAGCGATAGCGGAGACCTGATTTCTATTTGATGGACTCGGACATCTATGCTTGGGACTTGATGTATCACATCAGGTCGGGGTACATACAGATTGAGGAGATGTACTTGATATGAAACAGATGAAGTTTAATTTAGGCTCTCAATGAGGTCTTGAGATACGTATCTCGAGTATGCCCGCTTCTTGAGGATGTCTGCAGGGTAGGGGTGCCAAACTGGGGCACAGAAGAGGAGTGAGGCGATGAAATGCAACTCATGAAGAAGGATCTGCCTTGCAGAACGAGGTGGGGTGGAGAGAGCTGGCGTGTGTGACATCCATGTGGACACACAAGAGGTAGTGAGCGAGGATGCATGCGTATCGTCGAAGGGCGAGGAGGGGAGAGCGAGAGCGACGGCGATGGATGTGGACGGGCAGGGGGCAAGATGGAGAGAACTCCTAAGGGAGAGGGAAGGCCACGAGGAAGGCTACTAGATGGAGGGAACAAAAATGAGGGAACAAAAATGTTAGGTCTGCAGAGGAATGAAGGATGGTAACACGCACCAAAACGGACCCTCTCCCTTGCCCTGCTCTTTGAAACCAGCTGTCCTAGACCATGGTGACCGTATTGAGATCTTTTCTTGATCATAAGCTGGGGTAATTTGCAAATACTTGGACTTGGAGTGGGCTGTTGTGTGAGTGCGTGTGAATTCTTAGACTTCGCAGCCACTCATGGCGACAGGGTCAAGTGTATTTACCAAGTCGTCCATGGCGATATACTCAGGTGTCATGCTATCATACCAGATTACGACAATGTCTCTTGGTGTTTACCCAATGTATATAAATATCACTCTCCTCGGAGCCTTGCTGCACGGGAACTTCGATGTGTGTGTTCGACTTTGTCATGAAATAAGAGAAATGACCACCTCCTGATCTAAACCTCGTAGTTCGCCGGTTGGTTGGTTCATGAGATTCCTGGAGAGGCGGGAATATTGGGGTGGGGGCCCCGTGCGTCATTGAGAGGTGGCTCTACAGATTGACTGCAAATACTGGTCAGCAAGATCAATCATGATCAATGATCAGCGACAGGATGTATTGGCTCACCTCCTTCTTAAGGAGCTGGATCCAGGAAATGAGGATGGCATCGAGCACATTTCTGATCGTACTTGAGATTCACTGTTAATCTACTCTCAGTAATTGATACACAGGCTGATCAATGTCGCTCAAATTATTTACCTACTATGGCCACCTCATAGCGGTGTGCCATTCCCTGTCGCAAATGCCCTGGTCTTTGTGATTCCGGGATGGCCTGGCACTGGTTGCATGCATTGTGTGCTGTAAATATGGTGCGAGTCTGTATTTCTACAATATGATACCTATGCTACGGACAGGTCATCATCCTGTCAGTGATCGATTAATTGATCTTCGCTTATCAAGCATGTAAACATCGCAGCAGTAACTACTTAAGCCGAATCTGTTGAATGACAACAGGGCAGGGTAAAAAAGTTTCCGTGGCTGCGTTTCAGCCTTGCTTGGTTCTTTGTGCATATGTACGATGCATTAGTGTGAGCCAGTACTTTCAGGTTTGGGGAACGAATGTTTGCAGAATGACAATCTGCATCCATGTCCTCATGCATGATCACCTCGTTATCGACATGGACTTTAGATAATGGATTCTGATTGCTGTGACACTGGGAGGGGCGAGATGGAGATGGGGAGCGATGGTGTGCATGCATTCCATGCATGTAGATGCACAGGAGGGGCGAGGCGAGGCTGCGCGAAGGCTGGCGCCGCGTCGGGGAGGGCGAGGAATTTGATGAAATATTGATGAGGCCTTGAGGTCTTGGTATCTTGATCACAAGGGCGTATATGCCAGTTCCACGTGTGGTGCGTGCTCGATCACGTGGCCATGATCAACCCGATAGCCGTGGATGTGGACGGAAAAGATAATTCAAGATCACGTCCTAATCATCTATGCCTATTTATACAACCACAATCATTGGTTCAGATTCCATCTCATGCATCTCCAAACTGGTTGGTCGCTGCTCTCTGGCCTGGAAATCCCTGCTAGTGACCAGAACATTAAAAACATCAAAGGGAGAACCAAAATAGCTCGAAATAGCGATACACGGGCCCGGGGGGGCATGGTGCTTGAAATGTAGTATGTTTTGTGGAATACAAACAAGTCTGACAGCAGCACTCACTGGCACCTCATGATCAAGCTGCACGTCGTTTGATCTAGATCTGCCAGTGAGCAATTCAACATCATTCTGAATGGCATGAATTCCCGCCCAAAGTGCTGCGATATCTCCTCGCAAGTCTACCTCAGGCTGCACGTTACCTGATCTGAGCAATTCATGATCAACATCATTTATGACATGGAATTCCACCCAAAGAGTGGCTATCTCTCCTCACAAGACCTCCATCTCACCCGCATATTTCACGCTATCCAGGTGCTTCTCTACACAGTCCATTTCAGCCTGGTGTTGCTGAAGCTCTTGCAAACAACTGCTCAGCAGTCCCTTTTGATTGGTGAGCGCTCCTTTTGCTGCAGATACCTCGATCTCGAGTTTGTGCATCCGCAATTCCAGTTGTGCACACAACACCTGTATTGACTGAAAATTGTCCTCTAGCTGTTTGCGGAACTCCCTAAAGGAAGCTTTGGTGGTTAAGGATTACGTTGGTAAAGAATCACGATCAGGCCAAAACTAAAAACTAAATCAACTCACTAGTTATGTGGGAACAATTTCATGATGTCTCTCGCTGACAGGTCTGAAGTTCTTCTTGGAATTTGCCAATTGGGGCGCTGGAGCATGATTGTCGATCATTCGAGACTGATGCAGATGGGCCACATATTAATAGCTCAAGCGCACCATTTTGTCATCGGAGTTCTGGATGACAATGGAGTCTGGATGACCACGCCCGTTTGGTGATGTTCATCGACATAAGGTTCACACACAGCCTAACATGCGGTGAGTTCGTGGCATACCCACCAGCCGTCATTCCGCCGATAATTGTTCATGCATCATGACCAGATCTTGGGCCACCAGATCTAATCTTGTGATTCAATGCTCTGCGAATGGTAGCTTCGAACTCTGCTGGGATACCTAACAAGCAATGAAGATCTTCCAGGATTGAACCACTTCGAACACTCCCGCGGTTGAGCCACTCCACCAATGACCACGAAACCTCTTCAACCTTCCCAATTGCAGACAGATTCTCGTTTGAAGTCCTCAAACTTCACCCCATCTGGACCAACCAAGCGACCCCTCAAACTCTCTCTCCAGACACCTCCGACAAATCGCCGCTTTGTAACTCTACTTCTGTTGGCCTTCGCCGTTATCTCCCTCAGGGTGCTGCTTCAAATTCGGAACATGCAATCAAAGTTGTTGTAAATCACCCTGACCGACCGACCGATCACAGTCCGGAGTACAGTCCGACCCCAGTCCGGCATCACCGACAGCCAGGACTAGAGTCCGGACATATCTAGATGCGGACTAAGGTCAGGTG
>JBBPPY010000603.1:0-19106 GCA_038092195.1 Leccinum barrowsii
ATATCCGACGCTCCGCACTGCTCAGCGTCGCATCGCGCTGCTTGGGTATCGCGGTCCGCCGACCGTGCACTGGCCGCCGCCGCCGCGCCAGGCGTCTTCATACCAGCTCTCCTTTTCACTCAGTGGCACCATTCAGGGAACACGCACTCCGTTCCCCATTTCTGCTCCCCTCATTGTCGTCGCTCTTCTTCGATTGCCACCACCTGCACTGTACACGGTATCCTCGGTGTCCCTAACAGACGCGCGTTTCAATACGTGCCTTCGAAGACTTCAAGTTTCTGGAAGCATGATGGTTTTTTTACCTCTCTCATCTGGCAACAATCTTCCCATCAAATTCTTCACCTTCGGCCGGGGATTTGCTCCCTCGGAAGACGGTGCCTACAGCGGTGTTGCTCTTCCGTGACCGCGCTTACGGATATCATTGAACCTGTTTAGCACCTTTTTTTCAATTGATGTACGTCCTCACGCTTCACTTTTCCATCATCTACATTCTACTTAGCTATTCTCAGCTCCTTTCACCCTTTCCACCCCTGGGCAAGTACTAGCCAATAAGCTACGTGAGCGGTCGCCCATTACCTCATTTCGTCGTGCTACTATTATCCGGCGGGCAATGCTTATCAATGCCCCTTTACACCGGAAAGCACTGGCACGTCATCGTTCATGGTGAACTTACTGGCTTCACTGACCAAACATGTCTTATTCACGTAACTGACTTTGCACTCCGCTGACCCATAGAGGACTTCCAAGCACGCACCTCCGAAACATTGGTGAACTTCTTCAACTGCAAAGGTAGCAAGACAAAAAAGAGAGCAAGAAAGTGTGTCGAATAGTGCGAAATTAATGTTTGCTTTGCGTTCTCCCTCTGTTGTGTATTTCTTTTTCACTTTCTGTGTTGCCGTGCCAGTGTAGAGATCCACTCATTTTTTCTCTGCGTTGAAATCACTCTTTCGTACTTTTCAGTCACGCGCTCAACGACGTCAACACAATCCATCTTCAGTTCACCACATCACGAGCTTTAATGGTGGGATCTTCTTCCACATCGACCTGTTCGCACATGCTCAATGATATACTGCACTAACTCGACTCTACTATCATTCTCAGAATGGAATGATGAGTTCCTCACTGCTAACATAGTTTACAATGGTACGGTTTGTATAAGCCTTTAGTTCTCCGGTTGATGCACTCTTCCCCGTGGATGCGCCTTACGCGTCTGCGCTCTACGACCTAGCAGACCACCTCTCCGACCACCTCGGTCTGTTCGTGAGCGTGCTCTGGAGGATGGAGACCATGCCCGTGCAGAGCCTGGTGTGGTGCACGGCCTCGCTCGTGAGCACGCTGCAGACGTTTTCCAAGACGACGAGCATGAACGTGATCATGCAGCGAGAAAACCCCGGCTCAGGCAAGTATGGCTCACGACGGACTACCCTCTCCCTCTCCCTCTCGATCACGATCGTTCCTGGGCCACGAGGACGGAAGGGATCAGCGGACTCCCGATATCAATACCACCTACATTTTCAATGCCAAGACACGCACGACAGCCCGCCGGGTGATCACACAAGCAGCAAATCGGGCACGTTGCTGACGCCCTATCTTCTGAACATGATGACGCGATCGAGATCATGATGTTCGTCGATGCATTTCGGCCCGGGGGGATATCTTGAGTCGTGGACCTCGCAGAGCAGCTGCGGAGCTATCCGTACGTCGAAAGTAGGTTAGATCTCCCCGCCGATCATAAGGCCGACGCAGTAAAGTCGTTGTTGGACGATCCTGAGGTGCCCGGTATATTCGACAAACCAGTGATCGTGCAAGCCAGAGTTAGCGATTCGACGGACTGCAGCAAGACCAGGAAGTCAGTGCCGTTTATTCACTCTCTTTTGTTTGGGAATTCTAATCTACCTTCCTCAAAACAGATCATTGAAGCAAACGAGGCAGCGGCGCTGTCTGCCATGTAGTCGAATATTTTGGTCAAAGACCCCATCGCGCCAACCCGTGTGGCACGCAGAGATGTACGAAATCCCATAGCATATAGTATAGAATAGACCGTATGCAACATATTCATACATGCGTTTTTCTAGGGACGGTGGATAAGAGAAAAAAGGTATAGCCAACCATCCATGATGAATTCGATGACGACGTACCTCTGCCATGAAAACTGGGTTTTGACGAGCCCTTTGGAGGTCAGGTTCTGCATCGCCGTGATATCGACGACCTCGAGGTTGGGCGCGTTGACGTCTTTTTTGGCGACGAGAACGCCCTCTGTTGTTCATCGGAGTGTTGGCGCGCGCAAGGGTATTCGGGAACACCGAGATGATGTTTTGGGGTTCCGCCTTGCGGTGCCATCATTCTCTCCATCAGCTCTATCTGTGCCATCATTCCCTCCATCTCCTTTATCTGCACCATTGCTATCTCCATCAGCTCTATCAGTGTCATCATTCCCTCCATCTCCTTTATCTGCACCATTGCTATCTCCATCAGCTCTATCTGTGTCATCATTCCCTCCATCTCCTTTATCTGCACCATCATCTTCACTTTTATCACCACCACCACCACCACCACCACCATCATTTCATTCAGCTTTGCAGCCATCTCTGTCATCATTGGCTATTAGAGGAACATCTCGTGGTAGCAAGAAACCCAAAGGTGGCAAGAAGCCCTCCAAAGGAAAGAAGGTTAATAATTCATGGGTGGAACAGGATACTCCACAGGTTGCTTGTTCAGACAATGCCAGTGCTCTCATTGCTGCACTTGCTAGTGTAAGTAAGGACTGGTCCAGCAAAGGGGTGGAATGGGTGAAAGCAGTCAGCTCCTTTGGCAATAATGGAGATTTGTTTGATGAAGACAGCCTGCAGTGTATTGCAAATCGTTGCCTTGCTTTGCAGAAAAAGGGAATTCAGCACAACTTGATCTATATGGTCAACTGTATGCAACTGGTTACCAAGTGTCAATGGTAGGTTTTTTTTTCTCAAGATTTAACAGAAGTTAATAAAAGCTTTATTAAGTTTGAAGCTTCACAGGCTGGAACAGGAGGGCAGTGCTCAAGTGACTCTCAAGCAGAAGAACAAGCATGGCAAGCAGACCAGGCATGGCAACCCTAGTCTTAGGACCCTCTACATTGAGGAGTTTGATGAAGACTTTAAAAAAAGAGTTTTTGAAAGCAAATTCAAACAATGGCATGCTGATGGCTCCAAATACCTGGCTATTGCTGGTGGAGGATCAGTATACTGCTTGATTCTATTATCAGGTCTGGATCTTAGGGAGACTGTGACTGCCATGAATGGTGTTATACATATGGACCTAGGTAATTTGCTGAGGACTCCACCTCCAGGTACTTCATTAGATTTATTTTATTTCTTATAAATACTCATATATTTGATTAGAGAGTGCTGAGAGGCAGCTAATCAAGGATCATATAGTGCCAACCTTGGCACAAATGCAAAATACCACACATTTTACCATAGCTACCATGTTTCACAAGGAAACCATGGCTAGGCATTCTCAGCCACAATTTCAAGATTTCAATTGTGCTGATCTTACTGTGTCTGATAATTTCTTTGATTCAGTGAATTTTGGGTAAATTTTTATACTGATATGATTTATTAAAACCAGAACTAATATATATTAGTACCTTCATGCTCAATGCAAGAGATCAAGAACTTTGGCAGGCTTGCTATCAATTTTCCAGCAATGTTCCTTTAGTTTCTATTAGTCATTTGACCTTTGTGGAGCTAACAACTCCGCAAAGTTATGTGCAAAGCTGTTCTCCATTACTTTCTGGTGCTCATGCTGAACTGGAGTCTGATGTTTCAATGCATCAAGTTGAGATCATTGAAATCCAGTTTGATCTTTCCCTTCTGGAATACAAAAAGAGAAGAGTTCCTGTTGACAGACAAGAGAGAATAAAGTGGACAGAAAAAGAGAGAGAGAGAGCAGGTAATGCTTTTTGGGTGGAAAATCTACCTGATTTGCACAACAAGGTAATCTTGAATATCTTTTCTTATCAAGTAATATTCTAATCTTTTATCTATCTCAAGTTGAATGATCACTTTATCCATGGCAGGAAAAGTGTTGAGAACTCTTACTTGGGGATTCCAGCCAAACAATTTCCAAAGTAGGTGATTTAATTATATTTTAGATATATTATTTATGCTTTACAGTCAAAGACTGGAGTTAAAGAGCAAGGACAACAAAACACTAGCCTTCCTCTCTACTGCCATGCCTGGTAGTATGAAAACTGCACTTGGTAATATTCTAAAGTGCTGTACAACAGCAGGTCTACCTTTGGTGGACAACCAGTCTACTGCCTTCAATTCTGACTTTGAGGCCTTACATTTCTCATGGTGGAATCGCCTTGCAACACATGTAAGTGACTAATATTGCATTATACTCTGTTAGTTGACAATTTCAATGCTTTAGGGCCATAATGCACTCAAGCACATTCAGCCTTCTTATCTGATCAAGCAAAACCAATCCAGAACAAATCACTCACAATTGGTGCCATATATATCAAAGGAGATGACTGAGAATGAACCATTGTTCAATACCTTGGTCAAGGGCATGCAACCAATATTTGAATGGCTTGAAAAAGAGGTGCATTTTCAATTTCATCTACAATATCTGAAGCTTATCAAAACAGCTGAGAGAATGTTTACCTGAAGAATATGAGAATCTCAGCTCTATATCAGCAGATATTCTTCCTGGCAACTCAAATTCAAAGGTTTATCCTTTTACAGCCCTAGTTCTCAATACCAATGTATCAACAAATGGCCATAGAGACCAGGGAGACTTCAGAGTATGTATGGTCATTCCTATTGGAGACTTTGAGGGGGGAGAATTGGTTCTAGTTGAACCTGGCTTGGTTTTTGCCCTTCAACAAGGAGATGTTATAGTTTTTCCTTCAGGGGAAATAACTCATCTCAATCTTCACTACAAAGGGACCAGAGCTTCATTGGTGCTTCACACTGATAGAGAATTCAAAAGTTGGGCCACTGATAGAAATGGTTGGGAAAGCAATGCAACCATGCTTGTATAATCAGTTGGAATATGGAAAGTAGAGAATGTAGTAGAGACCATTTGTGAACCATGCTCTGCAAATCTGATAACAGCCAAACTGTTGCACTCTTCCCAACCCAGTACTCTCTTTCAGGGAAAACATATGCAGATGATCTGTCCTGCATAATCTTTCAGTACCATGTGCACTCACACTATATCCACTCATGAATACATCCAGGTGTGAATGAATGCATGGCACATGTGATAATTAACTCAGAGATGATGGACAATCATTGATAAGGTATGACAAGAATTACACTGTTGGCAGCTACCATAAGCATTATAGTCCTTTCATGTCTTCCCAAAAAGTACTTAATATACCCTAGGTATCATTCACCACCTCATTTGAATGTATAATCAAACTTGAGACAGCCTCATAGACTATTTTTTGTTGAAGAATTCAGTATGAAATTTCTTTAAAGAAGCTTTACCCTTGGTTTTCTCAAAATTTGATGCTTCATGATCCATTTCTAAACCACCATGTCCAATCTCTGCCAATGAGACATTGGCATGCATATGGATTTCTGTTGCATGGCTATATCACCAGGGTTACCAATGTCTATACAGCTGGTCTGATAGATCTATAATTTCTAAATTTTAGACTTTGAAGAATCAAGTAGTTTCACTGTGAGGATTATTTAAAATAATAGCAGTGTTTGCTTTCCACAAAGCACTGCCACCATAGGCATTGGATTGAAGAGCTCTTCAATAGTAAATGAAACTTGAATGGTGATCTTAATGATATGAGGAATAAATGAAGCAGAAGCAATCAGAGTATTTTCATGTATGTGAGCCTTCCAGCTATAAAAAGAATGTGCAAAAATGACCAAAACTACTGTAATTAATATTGAGTTATGATATACTGTAGAAAAAGAAAAAAAGAAAAGATAACTACAAGCAGAGAAGAAGTAAATTTGATGAACAATAGAATCATTAAGCTCAGAAGGATAAGTGACTGAAACATTCACATTTGAAAAAACTAGCCAATGTTATTGGTTTATCTTGGATCATTGATTCAAATAAATCATGTAACTAGTATGACAATATGTATAATGAAAGGGAAAACAATAATATCATAACATACATTCTGAATAAACTGATTAAATAGATTAGTAGGAAAATATGACTTTTTTTTCAATAATAGAACCATACTAGCTGCATAAATGAATGCAATCTGAAACATTTGACAGAGACATAAAAAAGCATGAAGAATGTCAACACCATGATGGTTTGACATCAAGAAGATATTTTCTGTGACTACAAACAGTGTGATCAGATAACAGTTGTGAACCAGCATCATCACAATCAAATAACTGACATCCTGCCATCAGAGGGAAAGTAATGGGGAATGAGCATGGATGTAACCATACCATCATTACAAGCCAAGAACTGACAGCCTGGTGGGGATATAACATCATCACAAGCCCAGAACATATATCCTGCAAGAAGACAAAAATAAAAGATTAGTGAACATGGATACAATCATGTTGTCATCACAAGCAAGCAACTTACATCCTGCCAGCAGACAGAAAATAAAGGAGTGAGCATAGATTCAACCATACCATATGACAAGTCAGTAACTTATAGCCTGATAGCAAACATAAAATGAAAAAGCAGCAGTGAGCATGAATGCAACAATACTAGCATAAGACAGCAACTTATATGCTGCCAGTAGATTAAAAATAACTGAGAAGAATATAACCATACCATCACATGCTATCAGCAGATAACAAATAACAGAGCAGTGAATTTAGATTATAAAGGAGCAGTTAGCAGGGATGCATATCTTTGTCACAAGCCAGCAACTTACAGCCTGCCCATATCCAGGAAATTCCAGAGCAGTGAGCATGGATCCAATCACATATCATCATCACAAGCCAATCAATTATATCCTTCCAGCAGACAGACAATGCAGGAACAGTGAGCATATGTGTAAACTGATTAGTAGTCACATTCATCTCACATTCTACCACATATGGAAAAAACAAAATAGCATTAAATGATTTTTCTGTGTGATTATTGCAAAGTTGCTGATACTCACCACCTTGAATTATGAATGCCAGTGCTGGTGTGGAATCAACCAGTGCATCAGACAATCTCATTACCCACCATTACTCCTCACCTCAATAACCTGTACATCACCAAGAGATGTGAAAACCATAATGCAATGAGTTTTTGCAACTTTTGCAGAAATATTTTATCTGATGTTGATGATCTTACTGTGAAAACTGTTCACAGCACAGATCTAAGTTTCAACTCATTACCCACACATAAGGAATAAATCATGTATTGCTTCCCTTTTCATTGCATAATTAACACACAAATTCATATTGAACTGTTGAACAGAAACCCACAGGATTTCATAGAATATACTAGTCTATCAGACAGTATCATTACCCACCACTGTTATTACACCCACCATGCAATCAATTTCTGCAAAATTTCCAGAGATGTGATGTTGGCAATGACCATGAATTCAAATGCCCTTTTTTCACAGTCCTAAATTTCAACCCATCACATATTCCTAAACAAGAAATCATTGATCACTTCCCTTTCCACTGCATAATTAACACACAGATTCAAATTGACCAACAGACTTGGAATTCCTAGGATTTCATCATCCAGTGCTCCTGCAGTGCATTCTTTTCATCCACTCCTTTAATCATCATTCTCAGATGCTATATAGCTTCAGATTTTATGAGCTGCTCACCTCCAATATACTATATGCATTTCTTTGATCAGAATTTCATTCCCTGCAGACTGCAGTATACTCACTGGCATATGATTGCTTTTTTCAAATATTTCCTTTGCCCTCTCTGGAGCTAGGGTTCTTGTTTCCCCAAGTGAATTCCCTTCCCCCTTGAGCTCTTGAAATTCAACAACATCATGCAGTCTGTCAATTTTAGTGAAGATAGCAACACAGATCCAATGTCATAAATTCTTCTTACAACCTTTTCCTGTACCACAGTCAGAGAAAAAAAACACCCCTGATGCCACAATTGATCTACCATGATCCCTCATTGTAATCCAGCACCTGATTTCATTAGAACATCTATAAATCTGTGGTCATGCATGGAACAGCATGCAAGCGATCTTTGAGTTTCATATTCTCTGCAATGTCATTGACCAATGAAGGACTGGACTTCAAGTTTCTTGAGTTCATACCTGCCCCCAGCAGCCCAGCCTCAAACTCACAGGAATCATGGAAAAACAAAGTTGCCATTGCTTTTGAATGTTTTTCTGTGCTCGGACCGTATCATGTTCAACTCACTGTGGCTGGTAGTCAGGAAGTTCTGGTAAGAGCATATAACTTCCACTACACACACAGTGACACACCCCGAGGTGCCCTCTATAGTATTGATCTTACATGGTCTCCAGATCAGCAGACTGCACTCACAAACGAGATTAATTTAGCAAGCTGACCTTTCGATCACGAACAATAATCTGGAAAACTCTCTGGAGCAGCAGCATTGGCTCGTCCGATTAACTTCTCGACGACTCAAGGATGTTGCGCAGCTACTCCAGCTCTGTGGACACGTGGTCCAAAGCCTCCATATGCGTCGTTACTAACTTGCATATCGAGTTGCGGATCCCCAAGAGGGGGTGTGGTCGCTCATCGTATTCGATCTGTGCACCAAACGTCATGAAATCTGCCAAATTTTTGAACTTTGGGCTCCCGATACGCACGATTTCCAACGACTCGGACACTGTTCGCAAAAGAACATTTGTGCCTCGTGACGCGTGAAACCTGGCATTTGGTGTCGCGGAATTCTCCGAGCTCAAGATATAGATCTGTTTCAGGTGAACAGATATCCGCTGGTTGTATAGGGAGGTCAGGTTTGTCGACTTGATGTGTTCTCGAGCGCAGCCATCCTGTTTGCAATGTCCATTGACAATGAATGTCAGGCATCGCATGAACGCCACTGCATCCATGGCACGAGATTGTTCTCCTTGGTGATTCGTTTGCGGAGGTTTTCAGCAAGATACTTCCGAAGCGTCTTGACCATGTCTAGAGGATTACGATGGAGTTGTGGAGACAGGTAGCAGGTCTGATGTCATAGTTCGCATGAGAGCTATCCGAAATGCAGAACAATCGCATGATAGGTGCGATGTTAAGTGAGTTGTCGTGTTCGATGATGTCAAGAACGAGGTGGACGTATTTTTTCGAAGTTGTGCAGAAACTGCGACATCTTCAGAGTGCAAGATTGAAGCACAGGAAATTGACCAAAGACATGATCAATGGCAAGTAATGCAGTCGTCTTCCTTTCTGCCCTAAGGAACACACCACACATCTTGACGACGCGTTTCGGAGCAGTGCAGATGAACGATTTATTTCAAGCTTCCGATGACGAGGATGTCAGCAAGTTCGTGAGACGAGCACTGGCACAACGTCACGCACGAGAGAGAACCACAGCAACCGCAGCGGAATACTATTCACGCCCGTCACCGACAACGACTCGCCGTCCGCGCTCACCCGCATCTCCTCTCCGTCCGTCATCCGGCCCGTCGAGCAATGCAACCCGACCTCGTACCAGGGTGCACTAGCAGCTCGGGGATGTATTCCGAGCATTGTGTGTTGTCCTCTCCGGGGACTGGGACAGATAGATCCCAACCCTTCTCGCCGCGCATAAGCAGTTCCAGTTCACCGGTCGTGATAACACAGTCAACGTCCCGCGTCGAATTCATGTCGTTATAAAAGTCTTGGCGCGACGCTTCAAGTTTCTTATCGTAACAGGGCATCACACTTGTGCCTGTGTTTGAACAACGTAATTGACGCACGCTCGAATACGCTCAAGGCGAGCTAGCCATTACCTGCGCTTCAGGACCATGTGAGCGGTAGCTTGGAGGCAAATTGCCCACGGGGTGAGATCAATAGCCTGCTTGCGGAGACTAGAGACATGGCGTCGCGCGATGACTCCACGACACCTAGCTTGGACCTTGGGTACATAGCGCTCTTCTGCAAGGCGGAAGTGGGCGTGTTGGGTGGCCAGCGCCTTTCGAACTAGGATTCCACGACACATAGCCTGAACCTTGGGTACATAGCGCTCTGCAAGGCGGAGGTGGGCGTGTGACATAAGTAGGCGAAAGATAGATAGAACAAAAATACTACTCACGTTCTCCATCCAGCTCACCTGCGCAGCGAGCTCCGTCAACCCAAACAACAAGATAACCTTGATCTCCAACGCATAGTACAACGATCCCTCGGCGGTGGGTCTCGGCGATAGCGACTTGGCAAACTTGGTCGTATCCGCACGCACGGTGCACAGCGTCGAGAATTGGTCTGTGACAACGTTGGGCCCCCTTATGACGAGCCTTTTGGAACACGCACCTCGTTCGTTGTCCGTCCACGTCGGCTGGTCCAGCGGTCCTCGATAGGACGTGATACCGATGTCCATGGAATTACACGCCACCTGAGACGACCGACGATTCACGAACCGCAAACCGCAAACGACTCTTGGAACTCTTGCTTCTCAGCAACGTGTGCCCTTGAAAGCGAGCGTCAATAGGAGGCGTGCGGGAAGCGTTGACATCCCGTCGGCTCACCCTCGTCAGGATGGAAGCAAAGGCGTTTGGAAGGGCCAGCTGCGCAGACGGTCCGCGGTAACTGTTCTTTTGTTTCGCACGGTGTTCGCTGTCCGAGGGGTTGAACGGAACGCTGCACTCGGTGCCATACGTCAACTTGGCGACCCGTGATGAGACGAGGTGGTCGAGGTGGTAGGATATTGCACCGTCCGCCACAGCCTTGTTCCTGACCTCTAGGTAAGCTCATTGTTGGCGCATGTCATCTATCTTGGAGAACGTGCACGTGACTATCGGGTCGACAAAGGTTGATGTTGAGGGCGTCAAAGTATCTCCGAAGACACGAGAACAACCATTCGCTTGCGGCAAAGCCCCCTACTAGGAAGACGGACTGGAAAGGAGTCAAAAGCTGACCGAAAGAACCCACTGGGTCAACCTCACCGTGATGGGGGTCGAAGGCGCCTGTTGTTGCTTCTTGAACGCATCAAAGATATCCCTGATTGAGGGTTCGAAAAGGTCTGCGACCATCTTTCTGGAGAGACATCAGTCACCGGTTCCACGGATGAAAGCCAACTTACCCTGAGAGTCGAAGTTGACCAGAACGTATATCATACTGGGGATCCTTATCGCGGACAGTGCCAAACTTGATGTATTGCGGATCCTCGGCGTTACGGAGACGAAGCTTGGCCGTCTTGTCGAAGATCTCCGTCATCTGTCATCTAGGCCGTACAATCGGATGAGGGGTCGGAACACGCACCACTCGAACCTGACCCATTGTTCGTCCTCTGCTTGCTCGATGATGTGACCCTGCAGCGCCTCCGCGCCAAAGGCACGAGGGGTGCCATGCTGGTCGTAATACATGATGGACGGTATCTTGCAATCACCGCCTACATGCTCCTGCGCCGGGTATCTGTTAACGCCATCAGCCGTCAAGCGCGGGAGATGATTTGGCACGAGGGAGGGGGGAGGAAGAGGGGATGCAACGAACCTCGTGACGCCTTGAATCGTGGGGACTTCGCCTGGATCCAAGATAGCGTACGAGACGCCGCTGAAGGTGGTACCGACGTCGAACGCGACGACGAGCCCACGTGAACGGCCTAGATAAGGCTTTCTGGAGAGCATCTCTCCAAGAACGAGCGAGATGTTAGCATGCGCTCGCCAACATCGGCAGTTTATCGCTGCGTTTGCGTTCCAAAAACTCCCATGTATGCTCCAGCAAGGAGATATGTCGCGCATACGTTGTATCGTAAACGAGTTCAAATCCTAATACTTGCCGCATTCTGACAGGTCCGCTCGAGCTGGATGATAATGTCGCCGAGAGCGATGCCAGAGGTTGAGGTGCGATAGACAATACCCCGGTGGTCCCGATGAACTCGCGACCGGACTTTCCTCAAAGAACTCGAGAACCTCCGTGTGCGACTGGAGTGTGATCAGGACCGATTCGGCGGACGTAATGCCAATCCGCTGTGGAACATGTGAGCTGGGCGGTGGATGTGCGAGAGCCGGATATGACTTGCCTACATGCAAGGCAATCGTTAAGGCTGATTTGCGCCCCTGCGGTTTGGACGGGGCTGCGTCCTGTACGGAGGGGGTGGACGAGACTTCATAGTAAGATCTGGAAGAGTCGATTAGAATCTCCAGGACACTTTATGAGCGGAGAATGGAGGGACCCTGGGGGTGAGGAAGAATACATACGGATGCGGATCCGGCTTCTTTCAGGTTCTTGGGGGGAATGAGCTATTCGACTGCCTTGATGTACGTTTGTGAAGGCGTGTGGTTGTGTGCTCAGATCGGAATTGCGCGATTGGCAAGGGTTGAGGTGGCGGGTGAGAAGATGGAACGGAAAACGAAATTACATAATTAATTTTAATTAAACTATGTACTATGTCACGCCAAGGAACATTCAAGTTCGCCTCTGCTGAAGCAAGGTCGGTAATGTGTCCTCTCATTGCCGTTCCCATAGACTCATGTTCGCATACAGTGGTGGGGCGGCTCAGTGCAGCCGCAGGTGTAGTCACGTTCCTGATTCGCCCTAGACGCGGTGACCAGTACGACGGCGATCGCTTTTGGTGTCCATGGGTGCCGGCGGTAGTTCAAGTTGTTGTTATCTATGGAAATCAACTGAGCAAGACCCATTGTGTCAACTCGAGGGAGGCGCGGTAGCTTACTGCTATTTATGAATGCAGTAGTACATCATCAATTCGATTCGACCCCCTTCCTCGTGTATCCGCAAGCTTCGCATCGCAGTAATATTGGCGCGCTGTTCTCAAGCTGTTCTGGTGTAACATCGGGCCACTGCGTGGTTGTGTTGCTTCTCGTTGGAGACGAATGAGGACATCAATGATCAATGACTTTCTTTATCCACTACATCAGATCACGAGTGTGTGTGGTCAATGATCATGTGCTTGAGTTTATTATGTCCCTTCAGCATCATTAACTTGTGCATTGCAGAGCCCGTCAACTAATAAAGATGCTCAGGCGTGCAACGAAGAGACCTTTTCTTTGCAAGAGTTCATGAGAAAGTCGGGACACTCGCTGTTCACGTATACAAAGGTGCGTGTGTGATTAATTGATTGCGCGTGTGCACAATAGTGTCCTCGTCTTCAGCTAGTGTGTGGGTTTCGATGCGTATCAAGTCGCGGCGCGTTGCTCCGTCCTCTGCACCCCATCGTATCCGTCGCCATCGCTGCAGCGCTTCCGACCGTACTCGACGTCTCCCACTTGGTTCAGCTCTAAACACGACCCCTGGTTGTCCTCGACTTGTTATGTCCGCCCAGGTGGCGTCCTGGCCCGGCATCTCGATACTATTGTGCGTTTTTGTCGTCAACGCGCTCGTCCCTGACATATCCGAATCTGTGAGACATACAGATCCGAGAACTAACTCGTAATCTTTAAGCGAATTGATCACATCCATGGCATCGCGAGCTTGTGAGCGCGGCACTCGTCGAGGAAGTCAGTGAACATCTAAAATATACTCAGATCAGAAGAGAAATATACTATAAATAGAAAATACAGACCTCGATGGTGTCCAGTGGGCCGCCGGCGCTCTCAGGGCGGAATTGCACACCCCAAACTTTCCTACCCGAGTCTGCGGTCGACTTGATACCATCGACTGACGAATCATTGCAATGGCTCCCATCCCGCTTGGAATGGGTCAGTTAATGTGAGCGCATACTGGTGGTTTTGGCTATAAAGTCCCCGAATGAGTCACCCCGTACGATGAGATCCCTCAAATACCCACCTCGTCACGTAAACTCGACTAGCTTTGATAGAACCCGCAGACGCCAAAACGAGGACGGGTTGGTTGTGTCCACGGTTCCCAAAAGGCATGTGGTACGCATCTAGACCAACAGCCATAAATACCGATGATTGGTGACCATACAAATCCCGAAGATAGGCTTATCCCACTCCTGAATCGTCTTCTTGAGTTACAAAGCGGCATCCATGCAACGCGGTCACCAGGAGCGTTTGTAAGGAAGAGACCATCGTACTGGTCACGGATGGAGTTGAAGTCAAAGTTTCAGGGAAGAACAGTCACTGCAACGTTTCGACGGACGAGGGAGCGAAGGATGTTCGCTTCGCTTTGACACCGCCGAGAACGGCAATTCGCAAATCGCCTGGGGGGTTGAGGTAATATATGGTATTTGAAATTTATGGAGACTTGGTGGCCAAGGGTTGTTTGTTCCTTGATCACGTAGTCGTGAGCACCACAGACGGCGGCCGCAAAAAGTCCGTCGTCTGTTTTCCGAGCATAGTTTGATACCGACCCCTTGCGTATCGTGCCCTTCTCGCGCAACTGTCCGCAGGACTTGCTCGACGGTCGAGAGAGTGGTATGTGACTAAGTAGAGTCACTCTCTTCTCCATCCTTTTCCTCTGCTTCCTCCTCTGCCTCCTCTTCAGCATCAGCTGCTCCCGTACTGCTTACGATACAACTTCAAAGCTGTCTTCACTGTTTTCCCTAGGACTCTGTACTCGCGAGGATGATACGGACAAAACATCCAACGCGGATGTCTCCCTGAGTGGAGCAAGCGTGAGCAGTGATGATGCTAGTGTCTTGGCAGGAGTCCGCGTCTCCTTTGCGTCACCGCCAGAAACTGACTCGTCTTCGTCGTCCTCCCAAGTAAAGTATTCTTCATTATCCGCAGTCGCTATTCGGGAGGAGGATGTGTTGGACAGAGTCGTGTGAGATTACAAAAAATAACCTACCTTGCAGCAGTGCCTTCCGCCTGTTTTCCTCCGTCTCGATCTGGTGCACCCGGAAGAAGTACCTGACCCAGAAGATCTCTTCAGGCATGAAAGACGGTACTAGAACCTGGGATTAACTTAGTCAGTTTCCCGAGAAATGAAAATGAATGAAATCATACCGAGTGAATCAAACGTAGCCTGCAACGCCGCTCCGTTCGAGGGGTCCGACAGCGCTTCAGCGATGCGCTCTCCCCACACCTTCGTGCTAAACCCTTGACCGCTCGCCTCGCTCACATCCGTCCAGGCCAGATAAGCTTCTTTGTAGGTATCTGCTGCAGGATCGAGCTTGATGATCTCGGGATTGCTCCTGAGCTGCTTCAACAGCGATTCGGCCCCGCGTCGCAACCGCCCGACGTGCATCCTCAGACGGACGGCCAGAAGACGACCCACTGCCAGTATCAACCTCCTTACCCTTGCCCTTAAACGTCTGCTCCGGTCCGCTCGCAGCCAAGCCAGGCAGCGTCCAAAACTCCATCCCATCCCAGGCGATGGGTACCTCCGTGGCGCTCCCCTCCTCCGGTGGTATGACCTTGACCGCCTCCCGAAGGACGTCCCCGGCTTCCTTCATCGCCTCGCGGAGTAGCGCCTCGCTTTTGTGTACATGCACCTCCGCCTGCGCCCGCGTGACGCCCTGCATGCGCTGGAACTCGGATGAGAGCGTGCTCCCAAGCTGCGCGAGGTCGATGTGCTGTGCGTTCTTAAGACGCTCGGGGAGTTGTGCCTGCACGGACGTGACGATGTTGGGCGGGATCGATGATTAGAGGCGGGAAAAGAAAGAGTGAGCCATCGTCGACGATGACGTCGAGGACGGCGAAGCAGTAGCAGAGTCGGTGGTGGTAGGGTGCGTCGTTGTCTGGAGTGGGCGTGTCCTCTGATCACTCGGCGTTACTATCCTCCTCCCCTTCTTCCTTCCCTCTCTCATCCTCAACTTCGGATGGCTTCGGTTGTGTCTCCACAGTAGCCAGTTGCTCGAACGTGTTGCGCTTGAGTGACGACTTGAGTGAGATCCCGTCACGCGGAGGCAAGCGCTATCTCGCTCTATTCGCCGGTGAACATTGTAAGCATACGGATAACCTCCTGCATACCTGCATCCTAAACCCACCCCAGAAACGCCCGAGCTGGCCAATAACCTGCGAAGTCTCTTTGTTAAGGCCCTGCTCTTGCTATCTTTCACTGGTGGAGGGCGGGGTGCTGGTGGTTATGCCATAGGTATCTAGAAAGTTCATGTTGGTGATGATGGGGAAAGCTAGAGAATGGCGTATACTGTACTTACGGGAGGCACTCGAGTCTCGACCAGAATGGGTCTTGGAACGTGTGTTCATGAAAGCCTCGTTGCGAACACGCGCGACGGACTCCGGATGTAGTAATATTAGTCAGCGGTGCACATTGATTACTACGCCGCCGTTGGCCTGAGGCAGCGGGCGCGGTACCGGTACCGAAGGATCGGTGGAAGGCGCAGGACTGCAGGTATGCACAACGGGCGAGCCCAAAGTGTCTCAGAGCCGGTATCTGCGGTGAACTAGAGAACCCGACCGACGCATTGGTTGAGGACGAGGAACGGGATTCACGACCTTCGTCATCGTCACGATACTGAATCACAACGACGAAGGGAAAACAGGGCGGTGCCCTGCGGCCGATGTCTTTGGTCAACCCGAGCGCTCTTGCTCGCCGTTCTGCTCTCGCAGGCCTGCGTATCATCAGATTTGATATCCATTTATCATGAAAAGATAACGAAAATCGACAGTGCGGTATAAATGATAAGCAAACTGAAGACCCAATCATGGCCAAGGTGTATATCACCGACCAAATACCGAACGACTACTCGTCCCCAAGCCCTGCTGCTGCTCAAAAGCTCCTCTTCCGCAACCGCCCGCGCTCGCGTTCTTGGCGTCGAAATAGTTGGGGATATGCGGCGCATACATTCACATGTACGAGTCCACTCGGCGTCTGCTATGCGGGAGAGGGTAGGCAGCTACACTGAACGTCACCGACGCGTTTTGTTGAGTGACATTTAGGGCATGGTTGCTGAAGAGGGAGGTTAGATTGTGGTCTGAGCGTAGATGTGTAGATGTGTACTGACTATTTCTCGTGTGACATTTCAGGTCCGATGATGCTGAGTGATTAGTAGCGAGCATGCTCCCATTACTACCGGGATGCCCTCCACCCAGCGACGACGACAAATCTACAGGTAGTTCATCCGAGTCCTCGCTTTTCAGCGTCATGTCCTGTATCTCATTGCCATCTGTAGACGTGGATGACTCTGCTCTCTCGCGGTAACCGCATTAGAAGAACTGCTTCGAGGAATAACCCGGTCGGAATCGCCCACAACCTCGTCCAAAACGGTACCATTAGAAGATCCGTGTGGAGGCTGTGCAGGAGATGGCAATGGCTTCTCCGGCTTGGAGCTATCTCTCCTAGATAAGAGTTCCTTCAGTCGTTCGTTGGCACCCACAGGCGGTCGGAGGTTGCCAAGAGTGGACTTGCGAGGTATCAATTTCTCGCTCACGAGGGTTTCAAGCATGTTCGTTGGCGCGGAGACATTCTTTAGTACCGACAACTTCTAACTTCTGGTGAAAGAATTGAACGTCCGCTAGGCTACATTCTTTTCAAATAGTTAAATTTAGCGCTTCGCTGGAGAATATTTCGGCAGATGTGACACATGCCTGTCTTTTGCCTCCTGGCTCTGTAACTCGACCTCACCGTACTCCTCGGACAGTCGGTGATTGATGGCGGCGAAGACCTGTGACATCACAAACTAGACAATTCATGGTCATAAAGATACCAACAAGCCGTTCAATGCACGAACCTCCACGATCTGGGCACTAATCCTGTCACCCATAATCGCAACCAATTTGGAATGTATCTCGTTCTGGTGTTCTTGGAAATCCTTTTGCCACACAATACGTGCGATCAGTCTGATAACCACTGAACTCGCGCGAACCCGGACACACCCGTTTGAGTTTATCGAATTCCACCAGCATGACTGCCTGCTTTGGACTAAGATGGCGCCGGAACGTTTCTCGCACGTACGGAATGAGTGCCACCAAGAGTCATTGAACGTGGGGGGCTTGACTTTAAACGGCGACACACGGGCGTTGGTTACATTTTCACGAGGAGTGGGCAACGCGCTCCGGGGAACGTTCAATGATTGAATCTTGGCTTCGGGTTCCTCGCGATCCAGCCTCGAAGCCCTTTTCATCTCCGTCTCCGTGTTGTCTTGATCACCAGCGGATGGGATCTGCTGAATGGGGTCCTCCTCCTCGTACATGATGCTGTAAACAGAAGCCTCTTGCTCCTCCTCTAGTTCCTCGCGTGAGAACCGTTGAAGTTCGCTCTTGAGCGGACCATCGGCGACTTGACAGAAGCACTCCACGAGGGCTGTTCGTCCACTGTGTGATCGGGCGCATGCCCAGGACGTGTCGGCGTCGAGGACACCACGTTGGAGTTAGGCATGAATGATCGGACGCCCTGACGTCGTTTGCCGGTGCCGTGATGATCTCTGGGGGTGCGTACGACGAGGTGACGCTGGTGTCTAAGTTCCCGGACACCCCAGAGACGGATGCCGATTCGGACGCAGCGAGGACGGACGGCTGCGTCTGCTCGTCTTCAGTTTGTGCAGCGTCGTACTCAGCCGCATCTTCAAGTGTCGGTATATGCACTTGCGCAGCCTGTTCGTAAAACAACGTCCAAAACTAGAACAAAGGCGTGAAAACGATGAGGATGGCAGCGAGGCAAAAAAAAGTCATACCTGGGCCGCCTCACGAACCGGCTAGGTATCTCTTTGCACTCCCTCCCAGCAACCCGCCAGTCCTCGCACAGCACGTACAAATCCACCCGCTTGTGCGTGTCGTACCGCAGTACGTAGCTCGCAGCTTCCTTGAGATGCCCAGCCGTGATGAGAAGTCGGACGAACGCCTCGTACCCGATCGGACTCCTTTTCGATCGTGCAAACGCATCCAGCCCTTCGAAGTCCCTGAGCGCCGTCAACGCGTGGAGCTTGGTCTATCAGAACCTGCGTCGAAGCACGGTATGAGTTGCCCAATGCCGACAACGACATTATCCTAGCGAACCCACTGTTTGTCAGGGACCTTGAACTCGCTCTCCACAGTAGCCAGTTGCTCGAACGTGTTGCACTTGAGTGACGACTTGAGTGAGATCCCGTCGCGCGGAGGCAAGCGCTATCTCGCTCTATTCGCCGGTGAACATTGTAAGCATACGGATAACCTCCTGCATACCTGCATCCTAAACCCACCCCAGAAACGCCCGAGCTGGCCAATAACCTGCGAAGTCT
>JBBPPY010000604.1:0-19105 GCA_038092195.1 Leccinum barrowsii
GATCTACTTGGAGAAATCGAGACCTTGTACTGGGCCGAATCGTAAGAAGACAAGTCATTTGCAACGCGTCTGAGCAAAGCAGAAGATCAGCGCCCGGAGCGGCTGGTAACGTGGGCAGCTCACGTTATGATCAGGTGTTCGCGAGATTGCTGAAGAAGCACCTTCGTCTCTTGTACGACCTCTGATATCTTTGGCTTCGCTGCTCGAGCGTTCAATTTAAATACCAACAAGCTCACACCTGACTTACACTTTGCCAAAAATTCTTCCACGACATCAGCACTTTCTTCTAACACCTTGTCAAAGGTCCCTTTGACCTCCTTTGCGACTCTCCTGATCCGTGGTGCATGACGCCCGGCGCGAGACTCCAACAGTCGTACATTCTTGCTCGCGACATTCTTGATCACCTTGACGAAACCTGCTTCCTTGCGCAAGCTATCCCCATACAGTTGCCGCATGTGAGGACTATCGCCGTGATCAGTTTGAAAGGTCAACCATCAAGAGACAAGTAAAAAGTGACGAGACGAACGTTTCTACATTGCGCAAGAACCACAGGTGTGCAAAGAATCTCAAGACCGCAAGGAAGCCTACAAGTTTGCTGCCGCTAATAAGCGCGAGTCCGAGGAACGATGCACCACTCATGAGTTCCGGGTTATTGAGGAAACTTTGCACACTTCTGTTAGCAAGAGAGATGTCGAAACACGAATCTGAAAATTATTACCGGAAAATTCCAGTGTATTCCAAATGGGTAGGAAAGCCGTGTGCAAAAAAGTCTCCATAGAACCATCCTGAGCATGTCAAATCAGCAGACATTTTTCTGGTGGTGCGAAGTTGACTACCGAAATCACCGAGAACTTCATACGACTCCATGGCAGTCCATATGTGAAGGCCGATCAGCAGCTTTCAGGAATGAGCATCGATGTACAAGAGCAGAACGAGACGAACGTACCGTTCCCAAAGTATGGTACAAAAGATCATCACCCTCCGTCCATGTCTTTGGCAATTCATAGGTCTTCCAGGCGAGACCAACAAGGGATACTATATAGAAAAGGTTGTATTAGTGGGACAGGAGAGCAAGAGGCGACGAGAATACATACTGTAAGTCATGCACGAGCTCATGTTGAACAACGATTTCCAGTTCGTGAACGCCTCCTGCACCGCACCTTCGCCATTGTCATTGGCTGGATAGGGATAGTTCTTGAGGAAGTGGCGAACAAGAAATTTGGATCGACTTTGCGCTCGCAGAAGAAGACCTAATCCAAAGCTGTGGAAGATGCACCAAGTTGATGCATGAGCAAAGTGCAACGCGAGGGTCGTCTGATGTGACATGATCGGAAGACAAGAAGCGACCAATATGTAGAATATCAGCAGCAGCAACATCGCATCCGAAGACCTGATGCATGAGGAATTCGGCTAAGCCAAATTCTTCATTGAGAGGACAAACTCCCTACCGCAGTAAATCGATGTTACGAAGTCCAACGATGTCACGTCTAAAGTACTTGTGATACAGATCGTGCTCCGACGCCGGCTGTTGGGCCAGTCGCTCCTCGACCGTGCTGAGAGACTCATGGCTCATGGATGGTGTAGGGCTGTTGCTTAACCTTCCCGTCGGCGTCTCGACCTCGCAGTTGGTCTCGAAGTCTGTTTCAGAAGCAGTCTCTCCTTCTGTCACAGGCGGAATCGTAAAATATTCCGTGCTGTCCTGGTTAGAGGCCTCTGAAAGCGTACTGGCCTTCTGGTTCCGGAGACCGGTCGATGGTAGGGGCTTGCGCACAGCGATTGGTTGGCGTTTACCGTACATTCGCTCGATATCTGACACGACATTGAGTAATGCTCGTCGTTATAGCAAGTGTCCCAAGGCTCACGTGGATTCTCGAAGAACACCAAGAAAGCAAATTGAGCTGCATGAGCGAAGAGACTCGCGAACAAGACGGTATAGCTGCCGACGATCAACGACAGACCATAGTAGCCCGCGTATCCTGCAAGACATCCATCATTGAAGCATTTCGGAAGGGAATGAACGTAACGACTTGCCGACAGAGTACATTGGGTGCGGTGCGAGCTCAAACACACCATCAAAGACCAGGTTACCACGCTGGAAGAAGACGTCGCCCCAGTACCAGCCGTAATCTTTCACGATGCGGTGCGCCTCCAATTTGACCCAGAGATTGAAAGCGATCAGCACAATGCCACCGATCCAGCTGTAAACGCGCGTCGTGTCACGTAAAGGACCCATGTCGGGATGAACACCTACCGAGCGGCATGTACGGTGAACGAGAGTCCTTCAGGAACTCGGAAGCAAGAAAAGGCAAACAAGCAATACGCTAGGAAGTCACTGCCACGATGACAAGAGCGTCAGCACCTTCACCACCACTATCTCCAACGAAGACGTACTTGAGGAGAATGACGTCGACCAACTGTCTAAACAATAGCCACGCGTTATACTCCAACGGGAGCTCCTAAACAAGAAAAGCAAAATAATGTCAGTATATCTATCGATCACAACTGGCCACCCACATCAACGGAGTAATCCTTTCCCATCTTCCCCGCGAGCTGCGCTCGAATCCATTTCCTCACAGCCGGCCTACGCTCATGATCTAGCCATCCCAACCTCTTAATCTCGCGCACAATCCACCGCTTCTTGCTCTGCTTCGTAAGGACCCATCCCAGCCCAGCGTTGTACGCAGTGCGCCAGAACGCGAAATAAAATGAAAAGAACGCACGCGAAGCTGATCGCGGCAAGATACAAAACAAGACGAGCTGGAATCCAAGTAGGGATAGATTGAGTACGTCCAGGTGACTCTTTGGGTAGGCCGGGTGGAGCAGTGCCGTCAACACGTCGTGCGTGGTAGGCACGCGGAAGACTATATATATCAAAAAGGGGAACGGATCATTCACATAATGCCGGTGCGCTCGCACAGCGGCCACGCACCTTCCCCACTGGGTGTCTTACCCCATACGACCTCCGCATAATCTCCTCCTGAGGGGCTCGGATGCTGTTTCCCGTCCGGATCAGGGTCAACGGTGTGAATGTTTCTGCGACGCAATCCCTGTACACTCGGCGATGTCATCGCTGTGCACGTCCGAGCCCAAGCTGGAGTTGGGTTGCAATCAGTTGCAAAAAGGTACTCCCTAGGATTTCCCGGACTCCGACGCCGAAGGTTCGCATGACCAATTTTCCCATGACGTCCGTGTGTTCCGAGCCTCTGCATTGAACATCGGCTTACCGGGTGATACTAGCATCAGCGGGATCATTCAAAGATAAAACGATATCAACGATCGCATGTGCCAGTTGCTGTCACCATACCGCACCAAAGTTTTCGAACGATTGGAGAAAGCATACAACCAAGTTACTAATTTCCCGGCTCGTCTACCGAACGTCGATAGCTTTATTTTTCGGATGACTTTCGCGCACCGAGTCCTAGTGTACGAGATATCCAATACTACATCACGGCTCACGCTTTGATCACGTATCCAAACAGCAATAATCACTTCCGATACTTAGATAATACATCGATCTCCGTACTATTATACAGCCTGTGTACTCGTATGCGAGACTTGTGGGAGGACAGAATTACGCATATTATATGAAAATATGGTCGTGAATCGCACGTCTCCAAGTCCACAGATGAAAAGAAAGATGCCCAAACACGAATCAGTTGTCGAGCGTGTCCTGGTAGCCCTTCTCGCTATCGACTTCGCCCGGAATGTCATCGAGCTGGCCGAAAATAAAGACTGTTGAGCCCCCGTCAAACAAATCCGCCCGACAGAGCAACCCACCTTGTCAAAGTCATCCAAACACTCCTCGATCTTCTTCATCGCCGTCTCCAGCTCCTCATCCGAAATCACCAACGGAGGCGCGAAACGAATGCTGACGGTAACATATCAACACCCGTCGAGAGCAAACGCAGTGTCACTCACATGTTGACGTGCGTCGGCTTCGCAAGCACGCCCCGGCTCTTCAACAGCAAACAAAACTGCCATGCAGTATGTCCCTTGAGACTCGCTGACTCGTCGATCACGACGGCGTTCAACAAACCCTTGCCGCGAACCTCCTTGACCAACGGTGACTTGGTCCTAAGCGCATTCATACGTTCGCGGAAGACATGACCCAGGCGATCGGCGTTGGCAGCCAATTTTTCCTCTTGAATCACGTCCAGGGCCGTCATGGCGACCGCACATCCCAAAGGGTTCCTGGAAAGAATTCCAAGTCAGCCCAAGTTACACACAGCTTCTTCGTTTTCGGGGTGGACGCAAACGTACCCTCCGTATGTGCTACCGTGCTGGCCAGGGCCGATACAGTCCATGACAGCGCGATCAGCAAGAACAGCAGAAACAGGATAAACTGTCAAGTCAGAACGCCTGTCAGTACATCCCGTAACCACCAAAAGAACAACAGCGACGGACCTCCGCCAGAGAGTGCCTTGCCCAATAGAACCATATCCGGTCGAATACCCTCATGCTCACAGCAGAGCATCTTTCCGGTTCGCGCCAGTCCCTGTTGTGCCAGATACATCAGCCGTCAGAATCCGAACGAGGCAACACCGACCGTTTGGATTTCGTCGCAAATGAGCAGAGCATTCCGCTCGGTGCACAGCTTGCGAACCTCTCGAAGATAGCCCACCGGAGGAACGACAATGCTGCGAGTGTTATATGAGATTGTGCGCATGCATGCCTTTCGGATACACCTACCCAGCTTCGCCTTGAATGGGCTCCACCAAGAAAGCAGCGACGTTCTTCCCATAGTGGTCGAAAGCCTCCCTCAAATCTTCGATGTAACCATACCGAATAGTCTTCGCAGTCCCGGTCTGATCCTTGTACGTAGGACCCACGCCGGCGAGATACGGTCCGAACCCTTCACGACTCTCCGGTTCAGTGCTCAGGCTTTATCCGAAACGATCCGGATCCGAACAAGAACAAATCGCATCAGCCACACGGTCCACGAACGCACACCCATCATCACTCGCCTTATCACGCCCAGGGTACGCCCGTGGAAGTTTCCCGCAGCGCTGAGAACGACTGCCTTGCCAGGGTCGACATCCTTGCTTGGGGTTTCGTACGCCCACTTCCTGGCCACCTTGAGCGCGGTCTCCACCGCTTCGGCGCCTGTGTTCATGGGGAGGACCCGGTCATAGCCAAAGGTCTCTTTGATCTGCTTCGCAAACCGCGGGAAGACAGAGTTGTAGAACGCGCGAGATGAGAGGGTGAGCTTCTGTGCTTGCTCTACGAGCGTGGCAACGATTCTCGGATGACAGTGACCCTGCGATGCGTGAGCCCCAATCCCAAAATACAAAGTCAACTTGAACAGACCTGGTTCACCGCGCTGAAACGACCCGCATCGTGAGAATTCGAGGCAACCGCCTCCAAGGAAATCGACTTACGAATACGCAGAGAGCATGTCGATGTACTCGTTGCCTTCTGGATCCCATACTCTATGATAAAAGAGGTCGATCAGGAGATCGCCGGCTCCAATTGGCGAAAAAGACTCACTTGGCGCCTTTTGCGGAATCGAAGACGACCGGGAGTGGGTGGTAGCTGCGAAGAGAAGAGGGAATAACATGATTCGTCAGTATAAACGAGCATTTCCTCCGCAGTGTCCAAGGTCCCCTCAAACGATGATTGGCCCGTCATGAACCCGACGATCTATGGGGTCCATACCTCTGGATCACTTACTTGTGCGCACTGTGCTCATACTCCATCTGAATGAGACTCGCCGACGACAACTTCTCGGTCGTCTTGCGAGCATGAGCACCGTTAGAATGGCCGTTTGAAACAGCAGGATCGTTGCTTGGGAAAGTTGTCGCAGGTGCCATGTTGGTAAGTATAAGCTAGTAGTAAGAACGTGTGGACAATTGTCGACTCGGATCGTACAGTGGATGTTTGTGAGAAAACGCTCCGAACAAAGCGGGCAAGGTCCGTCCGTGTACATACTTATCTCCCAAAGTCCATTTTATTATCTTTCGGTCCATCAATGTACATACCATCCGGCTCGAAATATACAAATATGACAGGTAAAATAAATATTGCATCATTGTAGATCGGGCGGCCACTCCTTCCGTCTTCTCCATCTCCCAGCACCATCGAAACGTGGATTAGTTGGATAGTTTAAGCCATCGCCAAGGGGGTATCCGATGGGTACTACATAAAAGAAAACATAAACTGAGCGTCAGCAATCAGTCATTCGAATGCAAATCAGAATTCACGCACGAATCCACCACCATACGTTCTTCCCCATCACTGCTTCCCAGTTTGCTTTGAAGCTGCCCAACCACCACAGATTTCCTTCGACTCCAATCCTGCCCCACTCCCTATCCCATTCCTTTCGTGTCCGTCGTTTTGCACTGTGATGCATCCAGTTAGATAACGTCGCATGAACGGCCCCGATTATCGGCAAACACACCCTATATGATACCATCTATGCATTCTGGATAACGACTCCTGCTCCCGATCCCGCATCGACCTGGTCTGGAGCGACTCGACAGTCGTTTGGTTCAAAGATATTAGATGAAGCTGCGATGAGAGCACGAGCAAGCAAAACAGCCCAAGCAGACCAGCACTGAAAGGGGTCTAGTTAGTCGTGGCCTAACTGACGACTCCGGTATAATGGTAACCAACAGGGCTGTCACGACAATTTGCTGAGGATCAAGTTCCGTGTCCGCGGAGGTGCGCGGCCTCACGTTGAAGACTAGAAGTGTCACAAATACCCAAAGCCAGGACAGCGTTCCCCATAGAAGGAAATTGACAAAGAACTGGTAAAACTAGTGTTAAACGACAACGCCACGGAAGCAAAGTCATAATCATACCTTTTGGTTAAATGCACCAACACACTGCCCGATCCCTAAAGATGGTGTGTATATATGAGCATACAAGATTGACAAGAAACGTGTACTCACAAGGACAGTGATGGTCATACTTCAGGACACACTTGGCATCGGGTTAGAGTGACAATCGCGGAGGCGACGAAATAGATATAGCTTACTGTACCACAAGCTCTACAATGATGCGTTCTAGAAGGCTTGATGATCTGGCACCTACTACAATATCGGTACTCCGGTAAAAGTACAGGTGTCGTCGTCGGACGTCGTGTGAATAACGGTGGTTGAAATGGATGTCTCGGCTGATGATTATCCGCATGGGTAGGCAACACCGTGGAGTCCGCACCATGAAAGGACTCGGCTGCCCCGTTCGCATCCGGAGCACGCGCTTCCTCGATTGCACGGATAGATGCCTGCGAGTGCAAACTCTGCTCCTTCTTGGCAATAGGAGAAGCCGTGACGGAAACCTGGGACGCGACCGCCCTGCCCTTCCCATTACCGAGCGAAGATGGTTGCGGATTCGATTTTCTTGCAGGGTCATGCACGGCAGGATGAGCAGGGGCGGTGGAGATGGGATGTAGGAGTTCGTAAGAAGTTCCGCGGATGTCTGTCGAGTTCAGCGTGGACGATATGTTGCTGTGTTCGTATCCCGGCCTCGTAGTTGTGGGGGTATACTGTGGACCGATAGACGTCGGACATCAGCGGAACAAATAAGCGAGCGGTATTTTTAGACGAAACGCCCACCTGACAAGCATGGCCAGGAGATGTAGTGATCACCTGAGGGGATCAACAATGAGTAAGCCAGAAACAACGCTCGACGCCAGGGCGGGGACGTAGAAAAAGGAAAGGACATACCACGAAATAGCACCACGATACCAAGAACAACAAGACACAAAATACGACCAAAAAAGCGACTGAACGTCGCAGGGTCTCACGTCACTGACAGTTCATCAGATCGGGGCGAGTGAAACATACCTCCGGTCGCCTGATTGCCTAGAGCACTGCTGCTCTTTACAATCATGTCCCTGCAGAACCTGGCAGCGTACACGTATGTCGAATAGCCAACGATGAGGATCGTGAGGCCCACCGCAAACTTGCGGACTATCCAAGGCTGGGGTTTCCTGGCCTCCTTGTGACGTACGCGGACCTCCTCTACAAGCCCACAGTAGGCTTTGTCTTTGGTAGACATGTTCTCCTGCTGAGCTGGTCTCGAGCAGGAGAAAGTTGCTCAGGGTTGAGTTTAGTTAAGAGGGTCCGGGTCGAATGTCGCGCGGCATCCGAGTGTCCTGAGGGGGGTTCGATTACATAATCGGATATTTGCTCCCGAGGGATTAAAGTCGTCTAGCCTTTCGCTGTGCCGGAAGAAAAAAAAAAAAGATCATCGTTGCGGAGGAGAGCATCCGGAACGGCCTGGACAATACCACGCACCAACAGGCCACGACCATGTCATTACGCCATCTGCATCCCACGCATCATTACATACGTCTCGCCATGGAGCCTCGTTGCACCGACGTCCTCCTCATCCGAAAAGCCCTCCAGGACGCCCTCTCAGAGACGGTTGGAGTCACGTTTGCGGGCACCTACGTTGATGTGTTGTACGTGAACGAGTCTGGTTCGGAGACCGTCGTCCGCGTCAACGCAGAGTACGTCCGAGTCTAGCCCTTACGTACATACGACGGCGCTGACTCCTGGATCCAAGAGATGCGGACAGACTTTTGTCCGCTATCGTTGGAGCATCCCGCGCTTCTATAAGGTGTTCTGCGGTGCATGAATCTTCATTTCTCCCCTCGCTCGTGTCCGACGATCTGGGCGCTGCATGATAAGCAGTGCACCTCCGATGATGGCGAATCTTGAACGTTGCAAGACGGGTCGCTACGCAGAAGCGATCACTGCATAATGAGATCTATATTGACTTTGCGTACAATACGAAAGAACTACATCGAAGAATCCGTTGCGGGCGGACGAGGTATGGTGCACGTGTCGAGGGAACCGTAGGACGGACGCTACGTATATACTACTTCATGCACCGGCGGAATTCCTTCTTTTTGCCCATTCGACAAAGTCATCAATGATGGTTGGCCAGGCGGCTGTGTTGACGTATCGCTGTCAACTGCATGTCCGCTAAACGAAGGAGCAAATGGCAATTACTTACCTTGGTCGTCATGATCATTAAAGTCCCCGTCGAATGAACGGATAAAATCTGGGAGCTGTAATTCATCTCGTCAATAAGGCGGTGGAAACGCAACTGAGGGCACGGACCATCTGCCAGGTATCTTTGCTAACGGCGACGTCACCTCTCGCTTTCATAAACTCCAACCACATCTCCGTGTGCTTTCTCGTCCATCTTTGACCTCCGTCCATGTCAACATCTTCGCTGTCATCTTCCGGCCCATATCTCAACGCTTCCTTGCCCACGCCAAAGTGCAGAAGGGATTTCCAATACTCGAGCGCGGTATCTTTGGCTGTCCAGAAACGCTCAGGGACACCGACGGGCCTGTGAAAGATGCACTTACCAAGACTACGCTGTCCCTCCGAACGTGCAAAATTAAAAGTGAAATTATATACCATGCGGAAGTACGAGGGATCCGAGCCAAGCTTGGCCTCTAACCGCGCAAGACCTGCCTTCATCCCGTCTATAGTGTCACACCTGTGCACACACACGCGCGTCAACTGTCCGAGTTCACCGGAGGAGAAGTTGTGCGGCTGACCCGACATTCTTCCAACCGTCTATCCAACCTTTCCTGGTCCACTTCCCCAAACTGGGCGACTGGAGCTCGTATGCGAGCGACAAGAGTTTGGGCGTGTCGTCCTCTCCATCGAGTTCTTCCTCGTCCTGCTTGAAACCGAGTTCGGTAAGGAACTGGACAGTGCCCTGAGTGGAGATGATATCCCCGTCTGGATCTGCACGCAAGGATTTATTTCGTCCCTGGACATCTAGTCGGAGGTGATCGGAGCACTGTCGCGCCTACCTTTATATTTATCGAAGAGTGTAGTGAGCTTGCTCGTCAAGACGGCGGGCCCTGTCCGACCTGGGCCGCTATCCTGAAAATAGGCATCCATGGCGGCATCCAGTCGCTTGTATTTATCCAGGTAGCGCTTGGCTTCCTTGACTCTATCGAGGAGAGATCACGGAGGCGAAGAGATGGGAGCGATAGGGTTGCTCACGATGAGCCAGTGATGCTACAAAACTCAGCATAGCCATCCTTGATTGATCTCGACTGGGCGGAGTGAGGGGCCTGGCGGGGATCTGTGAGGATGTACTGACCATGTTGACGTGCTCGCTAACCTGGGACGACGACGGTGTTGGCGGCGGCGATCACCCGGCGAGCCCGGGGCGATAAGCGGACGATTCCGAGCCGCTGACATTGCAAGAACCCCAGGTCACGTGCGTGGCCACGCCTTGGTGGTCAACTTTTTTCCGGAGACCAAGGTTCGTTTCTCGTCCATTAGGGGCTTAGCCCACTTCAAGTTCCGTTGGCTGCTTTGCAAGGGTCGTCCACTCGTGGTTCAGCACAGTGCGATCATGACGGACTTCCATTTTCATTTCACAGCGCGCGACCTTGCGTCAGACGTGACTCTCTTCACCTCTTCCCATCTCGCAGCCGATACCAACGTCAATTTCATTGTGGCGGTTGTGCAATCTCTCCCCAATCAGGCATGATTGTAATCGTCATTCTCTCTCTCTCTCATCATCATTCATGCTCGTCCTCGAATTTCGCTGCATGATGGGATTGCTCGCCGTCAGATGTATATGAGTTCTACACTCCCACGCTGTGTCATATTCCATCTATCTCGACGCAGCCATCGGACTGGCATAGCCATGATATGATGATTGATCGCAATTTCAGCACGTCCCGTTTCCTCTCTCTCTCTCTCTCTGTCCGTCCAATCCAGTGCCTATTTCATCACTCGACCCTGTCCATGTTCACGTTGGTGGGCTGTGAGGTCCCCGTCATCGCTTTTGCCATTTGGGGATCATACCTCCGAGTCTTGCTATATCGGCTCGTACGGTAACATGTGCCCAGCAAAACACATGTCCTATCGACCAACCAGCGCTGGGCCGAACTGCTGCGAAATGAAAAGATGCCTTGTATTGATCGCCTAGCGTGTTCTTCACCCCGGAACTCGGTGGCCAACCTCTGCTTAAGAACTTCCATTCTCTATCAACCCCTTTCGGAATTCATAATGATGCCATCGGGGGGCGACGTGATCATGGAATTTGACATGCGTAGTGTGTGTGCAAAACCCATCGGATGGTATGACGTGCCAGCCCGGTATGTAACCCGTACCTACTTAGTAACGACGTTTACGGGAGAAGAATGAAAGGCCGACAAGTTTGCGCCGTACGATTCTGGGGCACTTCCGGCTGGGACCCGGGAGATAATCCACTATTGAACATGTAACTGGGTCACATTTCGTATCTCACCTCGTCAATTATGTCAATACATTCTCTCCGTACTCACTCCACGCCAAAAGCGGCTCGCTGACTACGTAGCGGGACTCTCAAGATGGATGCGCTACCGTGACATATGTTGGTTTTGACAGTCCCACGTCATTCCTATGTTCCCTCCCTTTTCTTATCTCCCCGTGATTCCGCGCCGCATCGCCAGTTCGGATCTAGTCGACAATTTAATTGATATGGATGCGATGATGTTCGGAACCTGAACTCCTTTGACCCCTCTCTCCCCTCCCGAGGTCCAGACTATGGCTTGATGTCAGCTTGACCAGATTCGGACCCGTCCCAGATAGGATCGCTCTCGTTATATTTGACACAATCAAGGATGGCTCAGCTGAGTTTGCCATCCTTCCCTTCCCCCTCCCCACCCACTCGCATCCGCTTCGAGCGGGTCAAATGAGTATATTCCAAATTCCAGACACCGGACGCGGAAGTAAATTAAATTATGAGATATTATCCCATATCGGCTGTTCAATTCATGGGTCTATATATGTATTGCTTTCGAAATCGTCGCCTTGGCTGCTGCGCGCCCCCTTTTTGTTTCTTCCGTCCGTTTGAACAACAAGGCACAGTAGCCGCTCGAGAAGCGCGACGGCGAAATGAAAACGAAAACGGGGACGATGTGGGAACTCCTCGGGTGCGTTCCACATACGCCACCAGGACATTGGAACCCGGCCCGAAGTTACCCAAAACCTTTTTTCGCCTAAAACACGCAACGGGATAGAGCTCAGAGCCTGCTTCTATCAAGTGAGACGCCGAGACTGCAATGAACACGGACGTTACCACTACCACGCAACTTCTCGAACGTTCCTGGAATCTGTCAAACGCGAGGAAATTCTCATGGCATTCCGTCATCCGGTGATGTTTAAAGAGGGAAAACAAGGGAAAAACGAGAGATGGACATACGTATATCAGTGATCGATACCGTCACTCGTTCACGTCGTGTGCACACGCTTGTTTACTTGATGCTCTCCTGTCTTCCTTTTTTCTTTTTTCTTCCTCTTTCTTCGCGGAAGTATTAGAAGACTCGGTTGTTCCGTCGACATCGAAAAGGGGGGAATGACGGGCCGCAGCGGCACCCATGTGTTCAACCCAAGATTTTTAACGAGCGGCCTAGACCAAGCGAACGAATCAGATCGGCGGTCCTTGCAACAAAAGACGAAGCGAACTTTTTTGGGGGAGTGGGGAAAGCGCCAAACTGGCAAACTGATCACGAGTCACTTCCTGTAAAGCAAATTTCAAGCACAATGGCGAAACGATTTGATGATTGGTTCCAACTGAGCGTCTGAGACTCTTCATGAAGAAGCTTTTACTTTTTCCGATGATGCAGGAAATGTGCGGGTCTCGGACGAAGTACTTGATTCCATACCAGCCTTGAAATATCTGTTGAATTTATATTCGATTATTGCATGAAGATAACCTGAAACTGTTCCGCTTTGGAGTTGGGTTTTCCCTTGTTGCCCCCGTTGCCTCGTTGCCCCATATGAGCCTAGGCTGTCTCGCTCCCCGGTCCCGCCGCGTTTCCCCCAATTCGATTTTCACCCTCATTCGCTCGGCTGCGCATCGGATTGATTCGATTCGCGAACCCACGTTGGTTACCATGCCATGCCACAATGCCACAAAGTGCGAAGCGTCCTCACGGCGTGTAAACCTCCCGTCACTTTCGAACAGGCACGTAAAAAAAGCCAGAGGTGCCGAGTCACGTCGCTATGGTTTGTGAGAGAACCGACACATTCCGCGGAGCAGATCGCTGGGCAGCAAAGAGAAAATTTTCGCAAGGTAAAAGGGGAAAAGAGAGAAAGCAACCGCCAATTTTGCAAGGCACCGACGCGGATAAGCCGAGGTAACGGGACTTGCCGGATCTCGATCGTGATCAGACATATCTTGTCACAAGGGAAAATTGCAAGATTTAAAAATATAATTTATTTTTCACAGCATTAGGTGCCTTTTTTTTTCCACAATGACTGACAGGTAGCACGTGGAACGCTCAACTCGTTATCATCACCTCGTCGGTCGTGAGGGAAAACAATAATAAGTATACGTGGTGATGCCTAGTGCGTTCGTGACAGTGGTTAAGTTACAACACAATACGTCAAGCGATGGACACAGAAAAATACAACGCATGATGGATAGCATTTATGATGGCGAGATATTGGGGTTGGTATATATAAGAGGTATCAATGCGACGACGTGTGTGGATATACTGAGCACGCTGCGATCAGCGCTCAACCTCGGGTGCGGCGTATCCTAGGGAGCGAGCTCACAGAGTTACTACGTTCGAACAATAACGCGCCGTGTGTGCTTGCCGGCACGTCGGCGGTCAGCATATGGTGTAGGTCGACGCCAAGCTTCGTCCGTGTCATCTCGGTAGTCGTCCGGGGCCTGAAACTCCACTTTTGAGTGTGGATCGTGAGGCGGTGTACGTAAGGCCATTCCGCTCTGATGTGATGCTGACGTGTGGAGATTGAGGGGGAGTTGAGGTGGCTGTCCATGGGGAGAACCAGGGAATATGGAAGGCGATTGCGCTGCAGGGGCCGGTATTGCGCGAGATTGGCGAGACGGTTTGGAATGGGGATAAGGGACCGCGGGAGAGTCTATGGGTGACTGGTGCGGCGGATGTGGAGGGAGCTGTGGCCATGTCCGCGGGGGACCGCCGTGTGCAGAGGTATCTCTGCTTTTTGCGCTGTGCATGGCATCATCCGAGGACGGAGGTGGTACGTCTATTTCCACGCGCACACGGACTATTTCTTTGCCCGCCTGGGCGAAGAAGGCACGCTCCTGCCGCTGAAAGAAGCCACTGGTGGGGCCGGCCCGCATCTCGGGGAAGTTGGAGGGGGACGCGGGGGGGAAGAGGGCCATGAGCTCGTGACCGGTCGGGGGTGCAGGGTACTTGCGCGAGGCAGGGTTGGCGTCCTGGGAGAGGTTGACGTCTGGAATGGGTGAGATCAGCGGAGACGGGGGCGATGAGGGAGGGTATGGGCGTCACCTCGCAAAGAGCTCGGGGAGAGGGGCCGCCTGTGCGAGGCGAGATGTGACTTTGGCGGTGGACTACGGTCTGCTGCGGTTGTGGTGGTGGAAGAGGATGAAGGTGAGGGTGAATGGGTGGTGACGGGACGGAGATGGAAGGAGGACATTGGGGGGCGGTTCAAGGCAATGAAGGGATGGGGATTTATAAGACACGGATCGACGGGGAGATGGAGGGAGAGGAGGGCGGGGAAACCTTGATTTAGAAAATAATGGCAGGTATTTAACGACGTTCATAACTTTCAAGTCGCAGAGAGGGACGGAACAAGAAATTGGAATCGATTGGATTGTCTCCGGACCGCTTTGTCAATAACGAAACTGGCAGAGCTGCGCTGCCACGAGGTCGCCCACTAAGCGAGCGGGTCGTGCCAGCGCGCGCACGTCTTCCGTTGACTCATCGAAACGCAGCAGAATTCTGTGCGCCAGATCAGGCCAGATCTCACTCTCTCATTTCCTTGTTGATTTACCGATGATAGCTGTAATTCAATAGAATAGATTCATCATCCTGCGTGCACAGGCCCTCTGAGAGTCTGATGCCGGTCATAGCCCGCATCAACTTCGCAGTGGTTCTTCCGGCGTTCCTTTCGCTGTCGGTAACTTTATGCCCCAATCGGCCTTTGCTTTTTCTTCCACCGTCGAGCTGGGCCCGTCTCATCCTCCTCCACCACTCGTGACCACCCAATATTGTCCGTTTTCGTGCGTTTCGACCCGACAGCCTCTCACACCGCCGTCGGACTTTTTTTTTCTCTCGCGCAGCCAAATCGGCCCAGGTCCTCCCATTCTCGTATCGACGTGTCAGTGGGAGATCTCCCAGAAACCACCATCATGTGTCGACAAATTTACTCGTTTCTCTCTTCTTCTATACTGTTACTGCCGCATCTGGCAGATCTTGCTCTGAATCTCAGTCCGTCCCTCCCACCCTGGGACAGCTCCTGTCACATCAATCGCGAGTCGATGCCAACCCCCTTTACGACCATGCCACCTACGTTATGCAGCATTATTCATTTAATTCACCACGCTTTTCATATCACCAACCCATCACTCACTTGTACGACATCCTCCCTAGTCCCGTCCGTCCCTTTCTCGTGTGAACCCTTGTCCCCGCGTCTCAACCATCATTCAGCACTAAGCTGGGAATGGTGTAGCGGCTATTTCGTTTCCTTGCCGTATGCTCCCCAAAAAGTAATGAGCGTCCACCACCGCTTTTATAGACAACCTCGTTCGATTAGGCAATTATTGAGAGATGACGCGCTTCGCAATCCGTTTTCAAGCCCGCGCCGTAGATCTGGCATCATGATGAAAGTTCCTCGCGACGCGCTGACATCAGGACCTGTGTCCATTTTCCATCATCATATGGAGGCTATCGGCCACACGAGCTCGCAGTCGGCGTTCTTGTGTCAAAGCATCCAATCAGTATCCAACCACGGCGCAGTGCCAGAGCCGACGTCGATGAGATCTTTACAGCCTGATCATATCACCAGGTACGTGCCATGACGTATCCTGATGAGAAAGAGTCTCTGCGAGCCTCGATTCTGTCTGCTATTACGTGCCTGCTCGTCCGGTCTCAGGTGACCAAGGGCTTCTCTTCCGGTGACTGGCTTGGCAAGAATTTCGCTTGATACATATGCCAACTAGACCTCCTCCTCCGAGTCGGATTCTTTACAGCCACGAGCCAAAGAGATCGGTCCAACATCCCTTCGACGAAATCTGCGCCACACAAGGAAGGATGATGCTACGTATGGGAATCGATGACATAATCGGTTGTATGCCTGCGGTAAATATTATCCGTCACCCACCCCCCCACCGTTATACCAGCAGCTCTTGACGACCACACGCACTGCAACCTTGTTACAAAACGCCACCAAGCTACCGGAAGATACCCCATAAGTCCACCATGGTCGAGAAGACGCTCAGCTATGGAACGCTCAATCTGCGATTCATGCAAAACGCCCGGCGTGCACAACAACTCCCGCAGGTCGCGCCAGAGCAGGCACATGTAAAGGACGACGCGGAGTGGGAGGTACCGCCCGAGATTAGGGAATCATGGGGCCCGAGTGCTTATCGCGGCGAGAAGGCGTGAGTTGGCGTTCGCGCTCTGTTTGCGTGCTGAACAATGTCCATTTACGATCCTCGCCTTTTTTTTTCCTGGGACTGGTGTGGTATCTAGTGTTACTTACGAAATGTCCTACCTTCCATTTCTCTTCCCTTCCTTTCATGATACGCCTGCAGACGGGCCGTCATCGTCTTCATCTACTTCAGACACATTGCGTCCACGAGGTCGGCGAGTTTTTAACAAACGGGGAGAGGAAGTTACCCAACAGGTCCGCGGTTCGTCCTTACATCATATGATCACCGAGCTAACCATCGTGGCCTCGTTGCCAGGCCTCGAGTTCGACGGCAACAGACGCCGCACCCCCAGAGGCAGCAGACCAACAGGCAACCGAACAGACAAAAATGAGTCGGCTGCACTCGATATCGTCTACCGGCATGGGTTCTCTCACGGCTAGGCAGTCAAAAAAGTCCACCAAGGATCCTTCCAAGGATGCAAAAAACGTCATCTTTGACATGACGGGCGTTGGGACTGACTTGCGACAATCCTCCTCTACGCAAGGAATGGCAACGTTCTTACGACCATCAGGCGTCGACGGGCCGGCAGATCCGGCCAGGACTCGCCGTTCTACCAAGACGGCACTCGAGTCGTCCTCAGGAGCCAGCGATTCTGCTAAACCCAAGGCAAAAAGGTCTCGCACGTCAGGGGAGGCAGACAAACCAAAGAAGAAGACGAAGCTAACACTGATCGAGTGATCCAAACGAAGCCCCGCAAGTGGGTTCGTTCGGGTTGCCGAGGGGCCTACATGGATATTCATCATACATACCGATCTGCGAAGAGACATACGGATCGTGTGTTACGTCGAGGATCGACCGCCTTTGCATGGTTCTCTCGCACCTCCTATTGTACATTTTGCCTCGGGGATTCCATTACAGCATGCGTATGGCCCGAATCGGTGACTGCCTGCGCACTCGCAGCATTCTGGATGTCATTTTGATATGATTAAAGCGCTTATGAAACTTTATCGGTGCGTCCGTTGATGGCGTTGATCCCGGCGTGCCGCACTTTTTCCTCATATCATCCCACCGTCAAATGTGAAAAAGAAGGTTTGTGCCTTTCATGACCCTGCCCTGCAGCAACGGTTTTGTTTTTCTCTTCTCAATAGAAGTTTCTTTTTCTTCATGGAACGGTGGCCACGTCATACTTGCTCTTTTTTTTTCTTGTGGATGTCCGCAGGCGGCCGCACTGCGGACATACAATATGAATATGTCTTCTTCATGTCGCACGCCTATCCCGCTCCACCCGTACCAGTGTTGGTTCGTCGATCACGCTGTTCAGGCCAGCGTCTTATCGCTTGGGCCGGTATGCACCCTGCAAAGCAGGTCGTATCTGCTCTGTGCCACTTCCAAGATTAGAATGATCTCGCTGGCACGTTCGTCTTGGAGCCTTTCCGCGATCGCTCAGCGCTGGAGCCGTTTCGTTCTTGAGCTTACTTATCTGATGACTCTGAGTGGTAGTTTCCCATTGGCTCCGAACTTGCCGTAAGACGTGAACAATGACAAGAACGGAACTGATGGTATGGCACGTATTGCATCATGGTTTTTTCAGGGGTTTGGGGAATCCTGGACGTCCGCACGTTTTTGAAACCAAAACGACACATTCCGCTCTGATTAGGATAAAAGCGTTAGTTTATGGTAACACACGCCTGCCACCACAGAATAAAAAAGGGAAGACTTTGTCGTTCGTTTACCAAAACGTGTGACATTGAATTCAATGCTGTGGCGCGATACCATGTACTTCCACGCGTATATTTTTTTCTATCTGTTCTTTAATCAGGGGTTAATAGTAGTGGCGTCGTTCGTAAGCCGGAGAGAGAGAGAGAGAAAGAGAGCCCTGTGGCCCACGAAGGCGTTCAGGGTCGCGGGTTTACGGCCATGCTCGTGGGCCCCTTGAGGGAGCTCCGGTTGGCTCGCATGTGCGTTGGGCGCAAAACGAGCATGACATCACGATATCATGAGTCCGTCCCGCGATGGCCCAATATTTATTGTTGTTTGCATCGTGGGGGAAGCACTTGACAGCTCGCGGGTCGTTTGTTTCACCGAACATTCCAAGCCGTCGCTTGGAACAAGCAACCCTGCAAAGAAGCGCAATTCGGAGCGACGGAGAGAAGAGAGGGGAAGGAGGGGGGGAAAGAGTGGGCGAAGGAAAGCGAAGGAGGGGTGTAGGAGACGAAGGAGGAGAGGTGAGGAGGATGCGGAGTTCGCGACGGTAGTACTACTCGACGTCACCGCGGTGATTGATGCCATCCGGTTCTTTTTCTTTGGGACTTCTTCCCCCCGTTCTCCCTTCTTCTTATCCCTGTACTTCTCCTTCTTGTATTTATTCTTCTTTGACCCGTCGAGGCGCACCTCGGTCCGGTCGATCGTCCGGTAATGAATGTTGGGATGCACTTGAAGGGCCAGCGGGAGTACTAAGTACTTTCGTCTACCATAGTAGTTCGACCGAGAGCCTGATTGTCATCGCGCGATGGATGAATGGATGGATGAGTACCATGTGTGTTTTCTCGATGGGCCGTTTGTTCGTTTGCTATCAATCTGGGGCACCGTCGTGGTCGTGGCTGGAGGATGGAACTTGACGTCATCGTTTCGCGTAATGTTGTGGCCGCCGGGCCGGACGGCACAGGATCCGAGCGGCTGGGTCTGGCCCATGACGACTCGACGAGACTAAGGGGGCTATCATAATCCTTCGACAGAGATAGCAGAA
>JBBPPY010000605.1:0-19025 GCA_038092195.1 Leccinum barrowsii
ACAAGTCTGACATAAGGTCACCAGAGTGGGACTTTTAATAGCCCCTGAGTACCCCTCAGACCCTTGAAGGGTACAAATTTTTTGAGAACTGTACCCCTACCCCTACCCTTCTGGTACCCTCACCCTGACCCCTGGAGGTTACCCATACCCCTGCTCTAGCCTATGCACGACACACGGGTATCATATACTATATATATAAGACTGACACCACCTTTCCAGTGTCGCAATCACTCCCAATTTCTGATGGCTACTACTCAGGCTGGCAATGATATGACTCGCCGACTTCGCCGTCGCCATGCGGTTATCCCTAGTACTATTCCCTCTGCAGTTCCCACAGTCCCCCCTGATAAAGCTCCTTCCCAGCCTGTCGTCCCAGCCACAAAAACACAGAGGCAAAACTGAGGCCGCCGTGCCCCTTCGGAGCATCACCGTGGTGCAGCTGGTGCCAGGACAGAGGATTCTGAATTTATCAATATCGACATCAGCGAGGGAAGCACTACTAGTTCGGAAGAAGGTACTGATTCTGAAAATGGCCAGCCCGCTGCTCGTGATATGCCCATGGCACAAACTGTGCCAAATCCTCCACATGCTCGTGTTGGTAGTACTACTCCGATATTGGTTGCGGCGACAACACCTAATGCAGGTGGTGTTACAATTCGGGCTAACCCTTTGGCAACCGGTGGAAGAACTGGCAGGGCTCCACCTACGTCTGCAGATATACACCATTTCTTCACAAAGGTGAAGGAACAGCAGACAGTTTGTAACATGTGTCGGTAGGTCGCTCTCTTAACTGGTACTATATTGGCACTTCCCTTAGTACCTTAGGCATGAGCTGGACGTTTGTGGTGCATTCAAGGAGAATCACGGTTACACCTTTAGTCCTAACACGTCGAACTGGTCCCTTCGTGGCCACATCATCAATTGGCACCTCGAGGAATACCTTGAGCTTGTGGAGAAGAACCACTGGGATCCGCAAATGGACTCGATTCGGGATCCTATCGGCATGGGGCACACTCTTGGAACAATGCTTCAAGCAATCCGATCGGGATGCATACTTGGCAAACTCCCTCCTCCTCCTCATGCGACTCCGAGGGTGGCCGGTCAACAACCTGTACCATCATCAGACGGTCTTGTCATTCCAGAGTACTCTGTTGGTGCTATGCGTGAATACCTAGTAAAGTTCATCGTTGCAGATGATCAAGTACGTAAGGTCTGACCTCTGCCACGGAATTTTTTTCAATAATCATTACTATAGTCAATCAATGTTATTGAATGTCCGGAGTTTCGGCAATTGATTCGCTTCCTACGCCCGCAGACTAGTGACACTGATATCCCCCACCATACAAAACTTCGTGAGTTAGTCCTCAAAACATGGGAGGAGTACTTCCAAGTCGTAAAACAGGATCTTGCGGTAAGCACTATAGTTTATTCAATCATATCACTGTGACTAAACCATCCAATGTAATGTGATAGGATGCGGCAGGGAGGATTTCATTCACTGCTGATATTTGGTCTGACAATGAATTACGCCCTTACCTCGCCCTTACAGCACATTGGATTGCCAACAACAGTGGTTCGCTCAAGATGAAAGCATCCCTCATAGCCTTCCGCTATTTTCCTGGATCGCACACTGGTAAAGCCTTGGCCGAGCTCATCTTGGAGCTAATTGACCGCACTGAAGTAACTGCAAAGGTATGCTGCAATGTTATTGCATGCTGCATGCATTGTATCTCACGGTGCACGGACAAATATTAACTAGATCGGTCACTTCACTATGGACAATGCCTCTAACAATATTGCTGCCATGCGTGAACTGGAACAGCTTCTCGAAGGGCGTGAAATGCCAATGCGGTTTGATGCCATTGATCGTCGCATTCCTTGTTTTCCACACATTATTAATATATGTGTTACCCACGCAATCAAGGCCTATAGTAGTGCCGACTTTGGTGCCGTCGATGACTCATGGGTTGGTGCCCTCAGTGGCACTGTCGTGGACAAGGAACAATATCTCGAAGCTCTTACTACGGACCTTATCTCTCTCGGACGTGATATTGTTCGCATTGTCCACTCATCTGGTCAGCGTCGTAACGGCTTTCGTGACAGTATCATCAATGGCAATGCCAATCAATGGTATACCGGCAACCCCACTGAAATACCAGTTGTTGAGCTCCTTCGTGATGTCAGAACATGATGGGACTCGGTCTACATCATGATTAACTGACTCCGTGCCATCTGCCTTGTAAGCTGCCGTTATTCAAGTTCATTAATTTGTCGTATACTACTGACTTCTCTGACAGGCTATTGACAGCTTCCTTTCCTTACCCCGTGGGCCAAGGGACGAACTTGCTGAACGCAGGCTGACAGCAATGCAATGGGAAGTGTTGTATGATCTGGAGATCATCCTTGAGGTAAAGCTTTTGGTGTATCAAAGCCTTACTACTAACTGGCATCTAACGTTACTTGAATCTCACAGATACCTTATGCTGCGCAACACATGATGTATGGCGAGCGAGAGTACCCCTGTCCTAAGCGGGGCAATTCCCGCCCTCGAAATGCTTATGTTGCAGTGGGGTGCGTTGGGTACCAATGCACCGCAGTTTGCTCCATATGTCAAGGTCGGACTCGAATGGGCTCAGGAATACTATCAGCGCATGGGGCAGACACGTGCTTACACCATTGCCATGTGTAAGTCTTGAGTTCCGTCAACACCACTCTGCTAATCCGGGATCCCATCACAGTTGTTGATCCTACTATCCGACTCACTTGGATAGACCAACATTGGGGTGCTGTTGCAGCTGCGAGGGCACGAGAAGATATATTAGGACTGGTAAGTTTACAGGCATTGTCACTTTACTAGCTGCTAACTTGAATGATGCGGCTAAAGATGAGAGAGTACCGAACTTTGAATGCACAGCCCGAAACAGAGAGCACCCCCAGGCCAGCAACTGATGCAGCAGGCCGTGTTCGTCTCCACACCACACTAGCAACACGTTATTGTGGTGTTCCCATCATCAGAGTTCGGGCACCGCTGTCCCAACAGACTCCGCAACCTGTCGATCAAGAATTCAACGCCTACGCCTTGTCCATGCCAAGCCCTGAAGATACGCACCCACTGGCCTTTTGGGAGGTAAGATCAATCATTTGCCTGTGAATAAGGTGTTATCTCACATCTTGATAGCTTGCACGACTTTCATTCCCAACCATCTATGCAATTGCGCTCGATTATCTTCCCATTCAAGCCTCTGCGGTCCCGTGCGAACGCGTCTTTTCATCAAGCAGTGAAACTAATACCAAGAAACGCAACCGCATCTCCCCGCTGTTGATGGAAGCGTTGCAAATGCTGAAGTTTTGGCTCAAGAAGGATCACCTCAATTTCACGAAAGGTTGGGTTACATCTCAGAAAGATATGATGTTCGATGAGGACAGCGATGACCTCTTGTCGCGATTGTTCTCTACAACGCAAAAGACCACGTTAGATGAGATTCTCTTTGCCATTGCCAGAGTCGAGGGCGATGAGGTTGTCGGTGCTCCGGAGATTTTCAAATGAGCAGATAAATATGTACCACCAACTACTACGTTCACGTCTTGCCTTTGCTACGCTATGTTGCTACGTTGTATAGATAGGTCCTTAAAATATGGTGAGCCTCAGCGACTTGATAATAACGCGTGAGCGCTTGCCAGTGAGCAGTGACAACCACGTGAGCTAGCAAACCGCCGTGCCCGAGGCCCAATACTTCTCTCAGACTCCCACTGTCTTGTCCTGAACTAAAATGATAAAAGGTCAGGACACGCATTCTCTCTCTTCATTACTGAACTTGAATCCCAACGTATCCCGTCTCCGACCATGCCACACCGTGTCTCACTCCACCTTCTATTCTGCAGGAGGACCCTAAGCTCTGGTAAGGCATCGGAATCCTCTTTGATCGGTACGATTCCTTGGACCATGCTGAGGAAGCTTTTGCGTCTGTCCTCAAGATAGATACAGGTTGGTGTTTGCTTCGGTTCGCTGTGGCACTTTTATGTACTCATTTAGCAGAGTTAGATTTTGACAAGGCAAATGAGATTCTTTTCCGTCTTGGCATCATCTACAAGCAACAAGGCAAATGCAAAGAGTCCATTTCCTGCTTCGACCGCATTCTCCGAAATCCTCCCAGTCCGCTCGCCCATGCAGATATCCGGATCTGAATTGGCCATGTTTACGAACAACAGAAAGATGTAAGTCCCATTGGCCTTTTCGCTCGGGTTATGCAGTAGATGAATATTAATCCCCATCCAGCATGGCCGCGCCAAGGACGCATATGAGTGCGTGGTCGTGGACAACCCCGGCGGGGCATGCCAAAGTCCTCCAGCCGCTTGGCTCGTTGTATCATTTCTGGTGCTCCATCGGGGTGCTCAGGCTTTACTTCCAGATCAACCAGTTCCGCGACACTTTAGACGCATACTCGTAACTCGCGCGCCATCCGAATCAACTTGTACATTTCTGAGGTTCTGGTTTGACCTCGGCAGTCTCTACGAGAGCTGCAACTATTGAATCGGTAGTATTCTATTCATCCTGTACTACGATTCTGGATAAGTGTATAACACGTCAACGTGTTATACATCTTAGTCATTTACGCTTATTCATCTTACTCATCTTCTATTAGTAATCTTCTATGATGTCATAACACATGCATCATTCTATTCGTTGTCTCTACAACCCTTTGCCCTATTACTCATGGGCTTACTCATATGATAAGAGATACTTACGCTATTCGTTAGTTATCTTTATCTCATTCACTAGAATGTTCTACAGCGTCACATGACCTACCATAGAACATTCCATTACCTACATATGTACAAACAACAGTACAGTATATAGAGGCTCTGCCTACAGCTTAATCGATAGGCACTTCCGCACTACACCCGTGTGTTTAGTTCCTACAGCTCTTGCTTAGCCCAGCGCTCTTCACCCCGAGTGAGTATTCTCCACTCGTGTTCATTTAGGTTGCCCTCGCTGCGCCCCAGAGAAGTAGTGTACCTCGTACCACTTCTTTAAGACGGACCACATTGCAGTCGAGCCCTGTAACATGAACATGCAAGTTTTTTTTTTTCGGAGAGAACGAGGCGGGGGTGGAACGGCTCTGCGCACATCATGTCACCTGCGATCTTTGCGATCGACCAGATTTGTAAGTGATCTGCGTATCAACCTCATGGTCTCGGTTTTGTTCCTAACCCAGCCGGTGGCAATGTGGACTCGCAGATCAGGTGCTTCGAGAAAGGAACTGGCTGCCGTTCTGGTTTTACTTTACGAGCAAAGAGGCGAACTCTGGGCTCTTCACGACGTGCTGGGAGTGCCGATGTACTCATCCCGGACAAGACGGCACTACTGGTCGGGTTTCCTCTGGACTTGCCCCTTGGATCCGAGGGGTAGCAACGTTGGGTTTTATTCCGAAGAGTTCTATGTACGTGCCACTTATTTCTCGCCTATGTGGAGGGTTGAGGCCGTTCTTTTTTTTTTTTTTTTCCTTTTCCCTTGAACTTGCACAAGTGACAACGGAATTGAACCAATCAAGTCACCAAAACTGACGAAATGGAGAGCGCGTTGTATAATCACTTCCGTTCTTGCGCTTCTCCCGTCAACTTGGGGCTTGACACAATGACGACGACGAGGCGTCGTAGTGCAACCACTCACTTTGACGACTCGGACTCGGGTGACAAAGATTCGGCTCATGGCACCATCGTCGCTCATGCATGGGTAACCCACCCATCTTTACGACACCAACGACATGTCTGTCGTGCACCATTTTCAGAAGACGACAACAACTTGAATGCATTTGCATTTCAACAACCACCACGTGCCGTCACGCACGTATGGCATCCACCCCGCACGTCCATGACGCTCCGTAGTAATCCGTCTTTGCATGCCCCCCCCTCCCCAAGACTGGACACGGCTCACTGGCAGTCATCAGGAAAAACCTCCGCTGGATAATTTCACAAAATATCATATATTTTCAGTAAATGTCTGAATGACCATGTTTTTCATGTTTTTTCATGTTTTTCCAGCTAATTAGTTCAAGTCATCTGTTCCTGGTATAAAATTTGCTTATATTTTCTGTTTTTTCATGTTTTTCCAGCTAATTAGTTCAAGTCATCTGTTCCTGGTATAAAATTTGCTTATATTTTCTGTTTTTCCAAGTTTTTCCAGATAATTTAATAGTTCAAGTCATCTGTTCCCAGTATAAAATTGCTTAAGTGTACAAAAAGTGTAGCACAAAGTGTACAAAAAAGCGAAAAAGTGTAGGACAGAGTATACTAAGTGTACAAAAAAAGTGTACAAAAAAAGTGTACAAAAAAGTGTAGGCCAAAGTGTAGCAAGTGTACAAAAAAAATGTACAAAAAGCGAAAAAGTGTAGGACAAAGTGTACCAAGTGTACCAAGGGACAAAGTGTACTAAGTGTACAAAAAAAGTGTACAGAAAGTGTAGCACAAAGTGTACAAAAAAGCGAAAAAGTGTAGGACAGAGTGTGCTAAGTGTACAAAACAAGTGTACCAAAAGTGTAGCACAAAGTGTACAAAATAGCGAAACAAAGTGTAGGACAGAGTGTACTAAGTGTACAAAAGAAGTGTACCAATGCTTTTGTCATGACACAGCCACTTTTTTCGTCGATGTTTCGCGGACCATGTCCTCATATCTCATCCAGATTAGATCAGATTGATTAGATTGTTGCACCATTAGGATCACATAAATAGGGGCTACAACTTTTGTTATGACACCAAACAGAAATAATCACTTTCCTTTTTTGGAAATAGATTTTCGCACCTAGAAGTGTACCAAAAGTGTAGGACAAAGTGTACAAAAAAGCGAAAAAGTATAGGACAGAGTGTACTCAGTGTACAAAAAAAGTGTACAAAAAGTGTACAAAAAGTGTACAAAAAAAGCGAAAAAGTGTATGACAAAGTGTACTAAGTGTACAAAAAAAGTGTACCAAAAGTGTACCAAAAGTGTAGGACAAAGTGTACAAAAAAGCGAAAAAGTGTATGACAAAGTGTACCAAGTGTACAAAAAAAGTGTACAAAAAGTGTAGGACAAAGTGTACAAAAGGTGTAGGGCAATGTGTACAAAAAGTGTAGGGCAATGTGTACAAAAAAGCGAAAAAGTGTATGACAAAGTGTACCAAGTGTACAAAAAAAGTGTACAAAAAGTGTAGGACAAAGTGTACAAAAAGTGTAGGGCAATGTGTACAAAAAAGCGAAAAAGTGTATGACAAAGTGTACCAAGTGTACAACAAAAGTGTACAAAAAGTGTAGGACAAAGTGTACAAAAAGTGTAGGGCAATGTGTACAAAAAAGCGAAAAAGTGTATGACAAAGTGTACCAAGTGTACAAAAAAAGTGTACAAAAAGTGTAGGGCAATGTGTACAAAAAAGCGAAAAAGTGTATGACAAAGTGTACCAAGTGTACAAAAAAAGTCACAAGTGTCACAAGTGTAGCAAACATATGTGGCAAAGACTTAGAGAGTTTTGAAGTATAAGTCCAAATTCCCACACTTGATGTTGAAAAAAGCGGACATTAAAATTTTTATTTGTAACTATTTTTACACCCCACACTATATAAGCAACTCAGGTCGAAGATTTTGTTCCCACACTCTCTTTCTTCCCCACTTCCACCATCCACCACCCACCACCCACCACTCACCACACATCACTCACCACACATCACCTACTTATGTTTTTTTATCAATCTTATACTCGTCTCACTCACTTATGAATCATGGTAAGTGGTAAGTGTATCAAGTTTGTATAATTCATTATTAACTTTGTTTGATAGCATCTGTGTATACTTGGTAAGCTTTTCCTACACTTTTTTTTCGCTTTTTGTACACTTTGTACACTTTCTCCTACACTTTGGATTACTAATTTTCTTTGATAGCATCTCTGTACACTTGGTAAGTTTTCCTACACTTTTTTTTCGCTTTTTGTACACTTTGTACACTTTCTCCTACACTTTGGATTATTAACTTTCTTTGATAGCATCTCTGTACACTTGGTAAGTTTTCCTACACTTTTTTCGCTTTGTGTACACTTTGTACACTTTCTCCTACACTTTGGATTACTTTCTTTTATGTACACTTAGTACACTTTTTTCCTACACTTTTTCGCCATTTGGTACACTTTTTTTGGTACACTTTCTCTTACACTGTTTTACTTTTTTGTGTACACTTTTGTGTACACTGGGTGTTGTACACTAGTAGTATGACAAGCATGTATATTAGATGATGCTAAATGATTATCATTGTTTGTGTCATATGATTGTTATGTGATCATTGTTTGTGTTATGATTATTAATAATATGAATCTCATATACAAATCATCTTCATAAATGATATGATATATTGTCCAGCATACTATGAACATCATTGTAGATGTTGTGTAAACACAGTAAATGATACAGTTTTCATCCACAAATAGAGTAGATTATGAGATATACATCCAGAATTTATATAATTAAACAGATTGATTTAGGGGGCTATAAATTACGAGTTATTTTATATATTCCTGATAATATATAGAATACTGAGATTATCAGGAATTACCAGGAATTATGAGTTATTATGAGTTATTATGAGTTATTATGAGTTATTAACCGGGGGTCGGTTTCCCTGATGAGTCGGAACAGTATGCTCACTCTGACAGGTGCTCTGTCTCGTGCGTTCTCTTCACGAGGATGTTGGGCTTTGCGCTGACGTGGTGCATCGTGTACGCTAGGAGCTCTGGGCTCGTTTCTAGGAGGATCAGTTGATCCGACCCCAGCTCTGTTGTTGGTACCTGCACATTCACCCTCGTGTTGTTGTGCAATGTGACACATGATCACGTCGGGGTCTCTGTTGAGATACTCTGGTTGGTCTGGCATGTTTGCCAGGAACTCCCTGTGAGGTGCAGGCACAGGGTCCATTGTGGGAGTCCCTGCGCGATCCTCTACAGTGGGCACTGGATCGATGTACAACTCATTGTAGTCGGTATTCCGCGATGCTGGCCTATTATTCGACCTTCCTAGAATATCTTCCAGCTTTACTGGGCCTACATTCCCAGGTGAGGTCGCCCTGCTGGTCGAATTCATCAGTTCCCAGAGGGCCACCCTCATCTGTTGGACCTTCATGGTCTTATGGATTCCGGGATTTATCCCGTGATTATTGAATTCTCCGGGACCTGCGCTATAATGGGTCCACGCCGATGATTGCTCGGCCAGGAAGTCGTCCATGGCCTTTACCATGTCCGCGGGGTCCATAAGGGTTATTATGCGCCTTCCCAAGGCATCTCTGCGCTCAGGGCAGCACAGTTTGTGCGGTTGGAGCTTCGTGTTCCCTATGTTGGTCGCGCCGAGCAATTGATCCTCTCGGGGTATCCGCCTCTTGCACAGCCTCCAGCACAGGAGTTGATTCAGCCTGGGGCAGGGTAACTTCACCTTGTTCGGTGAGGGGGCTCAAGGTTCCTTCTGTGACGAGCTGGCTCACTTCTTCTTGAGCGGAATGCTTGTCTTGTTCAGCTGTTTCGGAACTTCCGAATTCCCCTGGCATGGGGTTACCCGGCTCGTTGAGCCCCTCAGTCTGAGGATGGTCTTTTTTCCTTCGGTGAGATCGCCTTGGCGACCAATGAGCTAGCTCGTTGGTTGTGGGTATACTCGCACTCTTGGGCGGTTGATCCGCGCTGGCGCGGGTGTGACTACGAGTCTGAGTTCTACTCATTTGGGATAGTGACAAGGTTGTCAAAAAGATATAAGGGTTGGGGTATACTTCAGTACCAAGCTTGCTCACACACAAGAGACAGGCCTAGCCTTCTATTATAATGAGTAGATGTACAGGGTAAAAAAGTATGAGGGTCATCCTACCGACGACCCTCTATTTAAATAGTAGCAAGTAATTGAAATATAGGTGCTACATAGATCAAATGTATGTATGACGCATGTGATCCTAGTGATCACATGCGTCATTATGGAGTATGATAGGCGCTCGAAGGGGCACAGCCCCTGAACACATGACAGAGTCCTTACATGTAGTTACACGAGGGGTGTGACTGCAGACGGACTAAGATTTCCTTCAATGAATTCTTGTGTACAAAATTCTTATTCTCCGGTATATAAAATGTCTAGATTGGCATCCCCATCTACGGGCGTGGCACTTAAAGACAATAAAAAAAGTGTACTTAATTCCGATTCAAAAGAAAAAGAAAAAATTACTGCACGAGTAATGCAGTTGTACAGAAATTCTCCGGACTTCATGACGGCTTGTAGTTCTATTTATAAATCCCCTCCTTCTATTTCCTTCACTGGTCGAACCTCTCGAAACTGTTTCGAAGTTTGGACTACCCTCCGGACTATCGGCCGAGCCTCTTCAGTTGTTACAACGAAAGCTTTGCTCGACTCCAGAGCAACCCACACTTTTATTGATTCTTGATTAGTTGACCATTATAAGTTTCCTGTAATACCCCTATCCCGGTCTATCTCAGTACAAAATGCCGATGGCACTCAAAACTCCAAAAAAGATATCTCAGTCTATGTTAATCATTCCATTTCGATTTGTGATTCTAAGAACAGTTGGCATTCCTTTCCCGCAAGGGCCTACATTACTACGCTTTCCACTAATGCCCTTTTTCTCGGTTTTGATTTTCTTTCCCTACATAATCCGTCCATTGATTGGAATGTTCCCTCACTAACCTTTGACAGGTGTCCGACCACATGTGCGCTAATGACTACGCTGGAATATAGAGAGTCCGTGAAGTCCGAACTGAAAGAGTCAGTACCGGCTAGTCCGCCAGCCCATAGATACTCGAATACAAAAAGACCAAAGGACTCAGTACCAGCTAGTCTGGTAGACTCCCACAAGATAGAGGTTGTTGATGGTGTAAAAACCAGAAATCTCCAAGCAGATGAAATAAAAGATCTAAAAAACAAGATACCGGAGGAGTTCCATGACTTTCTTGATGTATTTTCAGAGCAGGCCTCATTCTGTATGCCACCACGCAAGGTCTGGGACCATGCTATAGACTTGAAGCCGGACTTCGTTCCAAAGAAGGGATGTATTATACCATTGTCGGACTCCGAGACTCAGGAAGTCCGGACTTTCCTCAACTCTGAGTTGAAGAAAGGATACATCCGCCCTTCAAAGTCCCTGCAGACCTCTCCAGTCTTCTTCATCCCTAAGAAGGATGGAAAGAAATGGCTGGTCATGGACTATCGGTAGTTAAACGAAGGCACCATAAAGAATAATTATCCATTACCGCTCATTCCGACGCTGATTGATCAGCTTAAAGGAGCGGACATGTTCACCACACTGGACTTGCGGTGGGGATATAATAATGTCTGGATGAAGGCCGGCGACGAATGGAAAGGTGCTCTTGTTACACCGCTCGGAGCCTATGAACTGACGGTTATGTATTTCGGTTACACCAACGCACCGTCCACATTCCAGGCAATGATGAACAACATATTTCATGATATGCATCGAAATGTAGCGAAATATCTTGATGATCTATGTATTTTTACCACCAGTCTCTCTCAGGAAGAGCATGCCAAAATAGTCCGGGAAGTCCTTAAATGTCTCCGGGAGAACGATTTATTCGCGAAACCTTCTAAGTGTCATTTCTTTCAAAAGAAGGTGGATTATTTGGGCATGGTGGTATCTAAAGAGGGGGTCGATATGCAAGGAGACAAGACCAAGGCGATCGCGGACTGGCCGGTACCAAAGACCGTCAAGCAGGTTCAGTCCTTCCTCGGACTATGCAACTATTACCAGCGATTCATTGATGGATTCGCCAACATCAGTAAACCCTTAACCTTATTAACCTGGAAGGAACAGTCCTGGGTGTGGGCCGAAGATCAGGAGTGGGCATTCCAAGCCTTAAAGCGGAAGTTCGAAGAAGCTCCCCTATTGGCTTACCCCGATCAGGACAAGGAGATCCGGATAGAGACCGACACATCGGACATTGCTACCGGAGCTGTGCTCTCATTCTTGTGCAAAGACGGACTATGGCAGCCCAGCACCTTTATTTCACATTCATTTGATGCTGCAGAACGGAACTACCCTATTTATGATAAAGAACTGTTAGCAGTAATCCACGCTCTCAAGGAAGGGCGTAGATCACGTGATGTTGACTTAGCAAGTCACGTGACTGGGAAAAGGTGAGAAAATGATACTTGAATGATAAACAGCAGCAGTTTGATAGGATATAAAACATTAAGATAAATTGTAGTGCATGTCAACTCTCCAGGAGTCCCAGATAGTAAATGACATGAGCTATCTATATATCAAAAAAATCTAATACTTCAATTTCTTGATGCTGCCCATCATACTTTTGACTTTTGTGTGTTTTGTGTGTTTAACCTGCCTTTCAAAGTCACCTTTGATGACCTGTAGGGTCATGCCTGATGAAACCATACTAACTTCAGTGTCTTTGGGCCTGTGGCATTTATTATACACAGGCCCCAAAGTCACATTACATTTTGCTGGGGCCAGAGCCAGGGCTGCACTCTTTAGACCCATGTGTCTTCTGCCATACTGGATTTAACTTTTTCTCAAATTTTCGGATTTTTTATAGTATTCCCCCAAATAACGAAAATTACTGAATGATATGAAATATTTTACAAAGAGTCTCAGTCAGCAGCAAGGTTTTAAATAAACACATTGCTTGCCCTATCAAAGAAAAAAGAAAAAAAGGAAAAGTCCATGCACCCCGAACCCGAATGCTCATACAAACGAATCATGATTGCATTGTCTGCGTCTGGTCAGACGACGAACCTGTGGAACCAGGATTGGCCACATCTTCAGCGTACGGTTGCCGCCACTGAAAGTGCGAACGGTACGTGCCCTGTGCCCCCGCGGGAGGTACGCAAGTCATCACTTGAGTCGCCGCGGGACTGTAATACCCGGCATAAGCATACGCCATCGAATATGGAACTTGCTGGGGCGCTCCGTACATCTGATAAGGCCACGTCCCGCTCGCGTACACCCCCGAGGGAGGAGGCTGGTATTGATAAGTGGGCCCATACATAGGTACCGGCGGCGCTGGTGTGGGTGTAATGGTGGAGGAGCGTGACGAAGACGAAGACGATGTAGCGGTCGGGAACGTTGCAATATGAAGTGTAGGCGTTGCGTCCATGCTCCTTTGAGGCGGCACTGTGGGCAAAAGAGGATCAGAGATCGTTCAATAAAGGAAATTGTGGCACGCTCACGTTCAGGTTCGAGTGCAGGCTCGGATGGCTTCTGCATCACAGTCTGACCGTCGGTCTGCCCAAAGACCACACTACCCCACTTGAACTCTCGCTTAATGCCCCTATCCCAGAGCACCTCGATGGATTTCGCCTCCTCGATGACGCGAATAAGTGAGACTTCAAAAACGCCTGCGCTTACGCGAATCTTGATTCGAGACATCGACGGAAGCGAAAGCAACTCGTTTCGAATCTTGTCTTGCTTATTCGCTTTCTTCGCTGCCGCCACGGCCTAGAATGAGACGCTATGAGCTATGGAGTAAATGCAGTGACATTTGCAAATGCTCACAGGATTGTGCTGGTTGCATAGTAACTGGACTTCATTCTTCTTGATCGTCTTTAGCACCAGGGGTTCCGCATCCGCAGTCGGTTGTATGTCTTGAACCACGGGTTCTCCAAAGGGTGTTGCTTCAGCAGACTGTGAGGGCGCCACCGGAGGTGCATGAAAGGCAGCTTGCTGCGGATCGACCAGAATCACTTCCTTCTCGACCTCGCGCAACACGGTGTAAGAAACCCCATTCTGCCCTTCTCTTGCACAGGAAACGTGGAACGACTTGGTGCACTTTCCTTTCGTGCATTGGATAGGGGCACCATGTGCCTTTTGTCGTCCCTTGGTGCAAGCCGAACATTTCTAAAGGACATCGTTACAACGGGCGCAACACGGCAAAACGGGAACATACCAAATTCCACCTATCTTTCACGATCGCGTCTACCCCCAACACTCTTGATTCCTGAACGTGCAACCCGTCGGGAAGGATCTCTGGAAGCTCCACTGTGTCAATCCATGTTTCGGGGACCACTTTAGCGCATTCTTCATGCGCCATCCATCTCGTGGCATCATAGATAGACGACAATGACCCAGGCAATTCCCGCTTTCCTATAGGAGGGTCCTGGACACGCAAAAGACCGTCGGGGGACATGGACACGCATAAGCAGCACTGAAAGGGTTCCGGATCCGGTGGTTTAGGTCCGAGTTTGAGGGTGACAGAAGCTTTGGAAGGCGAGCCGGGAGTACATTTCCCGACTTCCACAGTTGGTTTTGATCTCTTTGGCTTCGGCGCACCATCGTGAGCTCCAGCCTTTCTCTTCGAAGACGGTGGCGGCGCAAAAGGCGGGTTAAGCATCTCCGCCTCATGGTCTCGCAAAAGTTGATCGACGTCTATTCGAACACTGACGACTTGTTAGACTACAGGTCGTGGGTAATAGAAATCAAAAATACGCACCTGTCAGTTACGCATTGACATGCCTTTGCCCGGCGGCCAAGCTCGACCCAACTCTCTAGCGCGAAATTGACACTCTCTGCACAATTGAATCCAAGATTGAATCCGGCATGGTATCCACGAGGGTAGGTGATGACGAATTCGTGTTCCCGCTGAACAAGAAAGTTGGGTCTGCAAGAGGATTGCGCGAGTAAAGTAGGTGATGCAAGGAATGATTTGTGACGCAAGAATTGCGGACACTCTGAGGTGTCCTTGGGGAAGTAACCTACGCACCAATTTCAGAAATGCAAGGCGAATGACTTGAAGAAACTCACTCTTCATTGTCGCCTCGAGGGCAGTAGCTCGTCCTTGGGGTACTGCATACCAGAACTTTGGGGCGCCAAAATGAATGTAGTTGATGCTGAAGAGATCCATATCCTCGACATGCCAGGCAAAGGTAGCTCTCCACATCCCAAAGTATAGGTAAGGCATATTTACGCCGGGGAGACCTTTCGAAGAAGAGGGCAGGATGCGTGAAAGGAAGGAAGGGAGATGGGCGACATTCCAAATTTTCGTCTCGTCGGTGTACAGGGAACCTTGAACATGCAATGTCAGCGGGATGTATGAAAGTCAGATGTGATGTGGGAACGCACCCTGCGTATCAGCACCGTACCAAGCAGGGCGTCCCAATCCACAATTTCTCCAGTATTGACGCTCGAGCTTTTGACAAAACTCGGCCGTGTAATCTTCCGGAGTAGTGCCCAGGGGTAACCAGTCCTTGTTGGGGTCGAACACTTTCATGAATGCGGCATCCTTGGCGGCGCGTTGGGCAAGTTGAGCTTCCCGCACCTCACGGGTCTGGATTCGTTTTCCCTTTCCCTTTGGCTTTTCGTCTGTTTGATCTACGTCGGCGAAGTCATCTTCGGCACCAACATCGTCACCAGCAGTGCCGGGACAGGGAGTACTCGGTGTTGGATCGTCGACTGCAGTTGGTGTTTGAGGGTTTCCGACACTCTGAGGCGGGGACATGGGCTCTGCACGGGATTCGTCGGCAAGCAGGTTGGTTGGGGAATCCACATGCTCGTCCTTGAGTGAAGCCTCGGCTGACCCGACGGACTGCACCTTGAGAGTAGGGGGGTCTGTGCGACCTCTTCTCACGGGCCGTGTCCCAGCACGGGTACCGCGTGCATGGAGGCCGACGTCGTCAATGCCGGGAGTGCGAAATTCGTCCTTGTCACAGAGCTCGGCCCACTCGCGGACACTCATGACCCTGCGCTTCTCCACGTTTTGCTGACGAAACAGACCTCCACGGCCGGCCATGAGCTGTTCAATGGGTGATCTTATCTTGACCTTTGCGAGCTGATCCTTGATGGGTGGCATTGAGTCGACCCTAGGGGGAGATCAACACTGTTTACACACGCGGGCAGGGGAGGAACTCACCATTCCCTTGGAGGAATGACCTTGACGATTCCGCTTTTGAGACCCCAGGGCTCGATCTTCGTCATGTATGCTTCAAAGTCGGCGAAATCGTCCATGGTGGGCTTGAAGACGGGTATGCCACGGTGCGCAAGAGGGTCGTCCTCGGGTTCTAGCCAGGGCCTGGCATCGGATGTGGGAGATGGGGGAAGATGGGCGCCCTCTGCGCCGAAGAAGTGGTCTGGCTGGGCGATGGAGACGGGGGCGGGAGGGGTCGCGGATCTGGATGGGGTGAGCGACGGCATTTGGCTGCTGGACATGACGGCGACTAGTCCGCTGAGAGGGCGGGTGTCGGTCGTCGGTGTATGGAGAGGTCTCGGTGTCGCGGACGTCGTGTGCGACGATGATGACGGCAAAGGCGGGAATGTGCGATGTTCTCTCGTTGCCGTGCGATAATAATGTTTGTTTGCAATTATTTGTACTACACTTGAATCATATAAGCGTTTGCTAGTTCTCTCTCTAAGTATACACATCCCCATCATGTCTCCCGTTCCACATTTGATGACCCTCGCAGACTTGACTGGCCCGCAAATTATGCGGATGATCAGTCACGCACACGCGCTCAAGCAAGTATCTTTGCCGTGGCTCGCACCGCAGTCAAAAAATCACAAAAATGCGCGACTTCGAATGCCATCGCAGTCTTTATTCAACAAGTCGATCGCACTCATTTTCTCCAAGCGCAGCACGCGCACCCGCGTCTCTGCAGAGACCTCTGCAGTCCTCCTCGGTGGACGCGCGCTCTTCCTCGGCCGCGAAGATATCCAGCTCGGTGTGAACGAGTCTCCCCGTGACACTGCTCGAGTCCTTGGAGGCATGTGTCAGGGTATCTTTGCCCGCGTCGGTGACCATGAGGAAATCGAGGTGAGCACCACCAATTCGCACTCCTCGTGTGCATACAAACGTCCCCCAAGGAACTCGCAAAATACTCACCCGTCCCAGTGCTCAATGCGCTCTCTTCCCTCTGGCACCCTACTCAAATCCTCGCAGACCTCCTGACTCTGCATGAGCATGCACACCTGTTCGATCCGACACAGATTCCCACTCCAGGCCAAAACAAACCTCTCTCCTCTCTCCGTCCCCTCACAGTGGCCTATGTCGGTGACTCGGCCAACGTTCTCCACGACATGCTCGTCGCATATCCACGGTTGGGCCACAAGCTCCGCATCGCAACCCCACCGCAACCCACCTACCAATGTCCCAAGCCTGTGTGGGATCGCGTTACGGAGTTGGGATGCGACAAGGACATTTGGTGGGGAAGCGATCCTCGCGAAGCGGTTCACGGTGCCGATGTTGTCGTCACTGACACTTGGTGAGAAAAAATCAAGGTCGCGCTCCCTCGTCAATTGATTTGTCTCTCACAGGATATCCATGGGCCAAGAGGCGGAAAAGGAGCAGCGTCTCAAGGACTTTTCCGGGTATCAGGTCACAGAAGCGCTCTGTCGAGAGGGTGGCGCCAACCCCAACTGGAAGTTCCTCCATTGTCTTCCACGAAAAAAGGACGAGGTCGACGATGAGGTGTGTCCGAGGCAATACCGTCTCCGCTTGCGACTGACCGCGTTCTAGGTATTCTATGGCCCGCGATCTTTGGTCTTCCCCGAAGCCGACAACCGAAAATGGACCATCATGGCCGCGTTCGAGTACGTATTCCCAGCCCCGTCGAACCCGCTTCTCTGACACTTTCCGCTGCAGCCAACTGTTTGGTAAATGGGATCTCACTGGTGAGCAATCGGCGGACAAGGCAACCCGTTAAATAGGAAAAAAAAGTGTATTCGTAAACTACCAAACATGTGTACATAGCCACTCTTGACTGCAACCCTTTAGTGATGGCCTCTCAAGCAGCCACTGCTGCGATTGTCGACTCGGTAGTGATCAAGATTTTGCATGCCCACAGCTTCGCTCGAACATCTGCTCAAGCGTTATCCGTTCTGTCCAGTTTGTTGACCAGATATCTCGTTCTCCTAGCGTCTGCTTGTGGCCAGTTCTCAGAACTCGCAGGACGACCACGGTTGTCTGTTCACGACCTGCTCGCATGTCTGGACGAGCTTGGCACTAATGTGGAGGAGCTAAGCGAATACTGCGCCACGGAAGGCGTCGAGCTGTCCAGATATGCGTCGAGCAGCGCCAAAAGGCTCGACGACCTCGCAGACTTTAGAGGTACGATCCACTCGATCTATTTCGCGTTTACCCACTCCTCTTGCTTTGCCAGGTTACCTCGCAGAAGGTCTCGTGCCCGACGACGATCCCATTGTCCTTCATTACGCGCCCTTTTTCGAGAACATCGACTGTGACGCAGAAGACGACAATGGGTCTGACAACGACGAGCAGAGCGACGCCGGCGAGCCGTCCCCGCTCGACACGCTCGACCGTTTCAAAGAACCACTATCGTATCGCGAGCACCCAACGGCAGCCTTCACGCCAGACTTTCTGCCACCGTTCCCCGATGGCTCTCGACCGCGGTCCCCCTCGCCCACCCCTGACCCCCATGCAGTCAAAATGGAACGACCCCCTTCGCCACTACCACAGCACATTACGTCGGTTACAGCAGGAGATTACCTCGTACAAGTCCCATACTCCGACTCCGTACTCGCGAACACGCCATCGTGGCATCTACCCTCTCAAAACCCTCCAACACGAAAGTCCAAGCAGCAACAACCTCGTTTCCCGACACCGTCGGCCCCACAGGCCCTCTTGGCCGCCTATCACCACATATTGACTCATCCTGTCTCGCAGCCGGGACCAGCCAACCCCGCGAAACACAAGGTCGCGATGGCACTGCTCTCTCAGGTGCAGCACAACACGCGATGGGACGCGCCGTCGACTTTGTTTGCGAACGTCGTACCGTGTCCTGCTCGCGTAACACCCATTGGCCCGTCCTACCCGATCGCCCACAGCGCGTTAAAAGAAATCCGTGCAGGAAAAGACTCGGAAAAAGATGCGGACAAGAGACCGATGCTCCCGCCTGCGCCTCCCCGGCCGGTGTTCACTAACGACAAGCCGGTATTCCTCGCGTCACAGCAAGGGTCCAGACTGCCAGAACTCGCTCGTCAAGTACTTCCCGTACGTATACGCGCTCAGGTTCGAAGGAGCACTTTACTGAGACATGCACAGGGT
>JBBPPY010000606.1:0-19010 GCA_038092195.1 Leccinum barrowsii
ATTGCCCCGCTTCCCCGTACCATTTGCCATGGATACCCTTCCCTCCGTGCTCATCTTCACATACCCGGAACACGGCCAAGCCAACGTGAACCTTGCAACTTCATACGAGCTCGCGCTGGCAGGCGTGAACGTTCACATTGCCTCTTTCGAATCTCTCAAAGCCCGCGTCGTGCAACTCCAGGAGCTTGTTGTTCGCCATGCTTCGCGTTCTGGTGGCCAATCCATAGGTTCAGTTACCTTCCGTGAAATCAAAGGAGTCACGCCACTCTCGGAATGTTTTATGAAACATGGTTTAAACAGTGATACCATCCGGCACCCTCCTGGTGTGTCGGGTGCATTGAAAAGCTACTCAAATTTTGGTGTCTTTTTCTGTCCTTGGTCCTGCGAGGAATACCTTGCGGGTATCGAGACCATGAAGGAGATTATCACGTCTATCAAACCAAATATGGTGGTGATCGACATGGTGTTCTATCTCGTGCGAGATGCCTGCACGTTGTTGGGCCAAAAGTTTGTGGTTATATTGCCTAATTCCATCAAGGATGTTGCGGCAGATGTGCAACCCTACGCAGCCATGTTTTGGAAATATCCGGTGTCCGTTATAGATTCTGTTTCTTTGACTTGTTCGGCTTGGCTAATATTTATGCCGTCCAGCATATCATCAGGATACTCATTTCCTCTCAAATGGTGGCAGGTTCCCCTCAACATCTATCTCGTTATTCGACTCGTTCTATATGCAGCGACTTCGCTGCGTATGAGACAAAATAAATCCTTGCGCAATTCACTCGGGTTGAAATCTATGTCTGGTGCCAAACTTTCCTCTGGAGTGCTACACATCTGTCCCTCATTCGCCGAAATCGACTTCCCTTTCGCAGTCATCCCGCAGGAGTTAATCCTGTGTGGACCTATCATCATGCCCTTTGATCCTCTGCAGGAGAGTGATCCAGCTCTGATGAAATGGTTGGACAATGGACCAACCGTGATGATCAACCTAGGATCACATGTAGATTTCAACGAGAAGTTTGCGAGCGACATGGCTAGCGCAATTCGTATCGCGATAGACTATCATGACAGAAGACAATCCAGCATCCAGGTGCTCTGGAAGGCAAAGGCAAAAGGGAACATCCACGCGGTGATCGACGAGATCATTGGGAAGGAGGTCAGAGAAGGGAGAGTGAAGATTTTGGCTTGGCTGGATGTAGAGCCGGTCTCGATAATGCAACACCCAAACCTGATTTGCACGGTTCATCACGGAGGGGCGAATTCGTTCTACGAGGGTATTTGGTAAGATTTGCAGTTTTCGCGGTCGACTTGCACTTAGTCTCGTCGGACAGGTCCGGCACACCGCACATTGTCCTGCCTGTCTGGATTGACACGTACGACTATGCGTCCCGTGCCGAGTACTTGAATGTTGGGATATTCGGGAGTAAAAGGGCTGCGCCAGGTGTTCAAGCAGAGGAATTTGGGGAGGCGCTTGTGAGAGCAACAGGAGACGGCGAGGAAGCAGCGAAGTTCAGAACATCGGCAAAGCGTTTAAGAGAGCTTTGCAGATCGAGGGGGAACGGACGGGAGAATTCGGCAGAGGCTATCATGAAGGCGGCCGACATCAGGAAGTGAGATAAGGTCATGAATCGAAGCTTCATCCGAGCTATTTGGCGCATCATATGGACAAACATCCAGGTCAACACGTCTCTTGCTCGAAGTTGATCATCTCCCTATGATAGTATATAAAGCCTTCATATGCATGTCCTAGCAGAACGTCATCATGATCGAATTCTCGCTCTACGTCCGAACCCGATCGTCGACCACCCGCTTGGCTCTTTTACAACCAAATGATGTTTCAAATTTCAGCTTTCACTCAGCTTATAATGGGTCTAGGTCGGATCACATCAAATAGCACGTTCACTCTCGTTCTTCGATGCGTGTTTCTCTAATATCTATATTATTCTCCTAATGTACCAATGTATTAGTAGGAGCTGGTTTTGTCCGTACGATGTCAATGTGCTAAATGTCGATCCGAGATCCCTATCTCACTTCCTTATCCCGGCCGCTTCCATGATAACCTTTGCAGAAATCTTTCGTCCGTTTCCCCTCGATCTGCAAACCTCCCTCAAGCGCTTTGCCGATGTTCTGAACTTCGCTGCTTCCTCGCCATCCCCTGTTGCTCTCACAAGCGCCTCCCCAAACTCCTCTGCCTGAACGCCCGGCGCAGCCCTTTTACTCCCGAATATCCCAACATTCAAGTACTCGGCACGGGACGCATAGTCGTACGTGTCAAGCCAGACAGGCAGGACAATGTGCGGTGTGCCGGACCTGTCCGACGAGAATCAGTGCAAGTCTACCGCGAAGATTGCAAATCCTACCAAATACCCTCGTAGAACGAATTCGCCCCTCCGTGGTGGACCGTGCAAATCAGGTTTGGATGTTGCAATATCGAGACCGGCTCTGCATCCAACCAAGCCAAAATCTTCACTCTCCCTTCTCTGACCTCCTTCCCAATGATCTCGTTGATCACTGCGTGGATGTTCCCTTTTGCCTTTGCCTTCCAGAGCACCTGGATGCTAGATTGTTTTCTATCATGGTAATCCATCGCGATACGAATTGCGCTAGCCATGTCCCTCGCAAACTTCTCGTTGGAACCTACATGTGATCCTAGGTTGATCATCACGGTTGGTCCGTTGTCCAACCATTTCATCAGAGCTGGATCACTCTCCTGCAGAGGATCAAAGGGCATGATGATAGGTCCACATAGGATTAACTCCTGCGGGATGACTGCGAAAGGGAAGTCGATTGCGACAAGCGAGGGACAGATGTGCGGCACTCCAGAGGAAGGTTTTCCAGTGAACATAGATTCCAACCCGAAAGAACCGCGTAAGGCTTGAATCTGCTTCATGTGCAGCGAAGTCAGTGCATTCACGGCAAGTCGGATAACGAGATAGATGTTGAGGGGAACCTGCCACCACTTGAGAGGAAATGGATATCCTGATGATACACTGGACGGCATAAATATTAGCCCGAGTTAAAAGAGTCAAGAAACAGAATCTATTACGGACTTCGGATACTTCCAAAGCACAGCCGCGTTAGGTTGTACGTTTAGCGCAATCTCCTTGATGGAATTGGGCAATATGACCATGTACTTTTGACCCAATAGCGTGCAAGCATCTCGCGCGAGATAGAACATCATGTCGATCACCACCATATTTGGTTTGATGGCCGTGATGATCTCCTTCATGATCTCGATACCCGCGAGGTACTCCTCGCAGGACCAAGGACATGTTACGACAGCTATAGACGAGTAGCTTTTCAATGCACCCGACACACCAGGAGGGTGCGGGAGGGTAGCGCTGTTTATACCATGTTTCCCGATACCTTCCCAGTACGGCATGACTCCCTTGCATTCATGGAAGGTAACGGTACCTATGGATTGGCCACCAGAGTCCGAACGCGAAGCATGGCGAACAACGAGCTCCTGGAGTTGCAGGACGCGGGCTTTGAGAGCTTCGAAAGAGGCAATGTGAACGTTCACGCCTGCCAGCGCGAGCTCATATGAAGTTGCAAGGTTCACGTTGGCTTGGCCGTGTTCCGGGTATGTGAAGATGAGCACGGAGGGTAGGTGATCCATGGCAAATGGTACGGGGAAGGGGGGCAGTAGTAGAGCTGCTCGACCATTTCAACGCCAGCATACTTGAGGCCGGCCGTGAAGTGTCATCCGACGGGGAAAAAAAATTCTGCAAAACCAGTGCAAACGACGTTGACGTTGACGTTTTAGTACCCACGTTGTCTAGCAAGGGCCATGGCATAGCAGCATTTCGCACCTATACACAAGGAATTATCACCCGGAACAGAGACGAAGACGTTTGAGATGGAAAGACCCACTCGATAGCTGCAAATGACTACAAAACTTGAATTACCATTCTCCTTGGAGAGCTGGCTAAAGGGATACAAGGGAAACGGTGGTGCCTTGATTAGCCGAGAATCATACAAACCTGTAGCAATTCCTTTCATCCATTCCCGTTGGAACCTTCAGCTCCCTCGAGTTAAACACCCACGTTAATTGGGACTTTGATCTTGTCAACCTGGCGGGTAAACGATTGACCAGGGCTCCCAATACGAGAAGTATCCGTTGAACATGCCAGTGCGGCTTCAAGCTTCAAGTTGGAATCCATTTCCAAGGTTTGCCGAGTGCCGCTGGGTGATACCGGGATCTCCCGTATGACACAATCATGAGCTGGCACAAATAGCTTGCCTCAAGGCGGCGTCACCGTGCCGCGACATCAATTCTGGCCTGCGTTCATGAAATGGGCTCGTTGAATGGTAGCAGTGGATTGAAGGCGTCACTGTGTTTTGCGTGTAAACGCAGTGGATGAGTGTGGATCTACCCGTGCGTTGACATGACAGTTTGTAAGTCGCCAAACTTTCCGTTGCTGGGAGACCCAATATCATTCACATGGGAAGAATATGGGCTGACTCGGAACTGGGACCTAGCCCGTCTATGGTGGTCACAGGATGGCAAGCCGTCGACACCCCTATTTCTTTCACAAATGTAAGTGCATTACTCTTCGAAATTGATATCGACTCAACGTTCCCAGATTATGCGCGAAATTTTCGTCATTCCAGGGGGCAGGCCCATCTGTCGCAAGGTTTGTGAAAAACCATGGGGATATGATATCCAGGCCACTGACACCGAGCTCGAATCCCTGACGCCCTTGATGGAGCATTCAGCTATCGGCACCAAAGCCCTGACCAATGATCTAACCTCGCTGGTCCTCGGCCTCAGTTATCAGCAAGGTGCCACATAAGCGTTGGAGGGCATTCGTGAAGCGATCTTATTTGAAAATGATAGCGCTTACTTATCTGCTGCATTTCGCTCATGGCCCTTTGAGTCCTGCAGTTCCTGTGTCCGCCATCTTGGCGGGACACACTCGAGCCAGCGTCTATCAGCTCAGCATTTCTGCCATCATCTATGCCCCCAAATAGACAATTGAATTGTCGCACAAGTCTCCGTGCGCCACCTCGTCATTGTTTCCAAATATCTAAATTGTGCAAGTCTGCTACAGTCAGTACTCCAATTTACATATCAGGACGTTTCACGTACGTGTGTACTTTGTCGTCACTTCCATCATTTCTCCACGAGCAGGAAATGGCTTAGAACAAGTTCCCTGTCAGGGTGACGACCCTTGCCAGTGGTGGCAAACTTTCTCGGAAGTCAATTCAAAAGACGCTGTTTCAGCGATTGGACCGTGTCACTTGTCAGATCGCCTAGATAGACGTACGCCGACCAATACCATTCACCGGGAGTGTTGTCTGTCCACGGATTTCACAGCGAACAGTGGTCCAACTTCGATTGGCCGCCTGGAACCCGGCGCCCAACCCTAACAATCCTTGTAAACAGTAAATGCTAGTGACATCCATCATTGAAAGCCTGTCTACCCTTGATGAACAAAAGTCAACTTTTCGTCACGAAACTTTAAAAAGAAGACCCTACATGATTGTGTTGTATCAGATTGCGGCATTGGTAAGCGCGACGCGCCACCTTGCGCCACCCGATAGTAAGGCCGTTGGTCCGTGCTCAAAGACGATGTTGTTGATCACGCTCAGGAAACCGAGGTCCTCATCGTTGGGAGATTCCCTCCAGGGACAGGGAAATTGACGTTGCGCGACGTCATTCCAATGAACAGGCGCCCTGGTATCTCCGTCAATCTTGCATCGAGGGTCCCCGCTGACGTGGTGCCATATTGCATGAACGCCACGTCGAAGCGTGCACCAAAGAACGGACACTTTGGGGTGATGGATCTAAAAAGCCCATATTGCCCTCGGAAACCGTGTACGCCTCGGGAGACGCGTTCGGCGATTCGCTCCATGTGCAAACACACGGAGACCCGAGTCTCGCACATTCTCCCAGTCTAGTACTCGTCGACGGGCATCACGGACTGGGGCTTAGGCTTACTGTAACGACAGGCGGCATCACCGATACAAAGACCGTATTCGCACCGAGCATTTGCGTCAGCTCTCTGCGAGTCCGAATAACATGCACATCGTCCCCGGGGACATGCGACGCTAGTCAGTGCATCAACGGTAGATCATAGGGCAGCACGCACCCATGTGGCGTATGCACGACGCGCGTGGTGCACTGGCATCGTGGCGCACCACGATGCACCCCACGGGGGATGTCGGGCGCTAAACGCCACCACGTCATCGGCATTCGCTGTCACACGCAACGCATGTCCCGTCGCCAACTCGGTTCAGGGACCGGTCCGACGCCTCCGACGCCTCCCCCGCCCCGTCGTGGCGCATTCGCGCGGTGTAGGACTCACAAAGGAAGGCGACGAAGTCATTAGTCCGAGGACACACCTCAAGACGCAATCAGGTGATTATAATGCGATTACACTTACGGTGTGCACGATCGGGACCCATTTTTTATCCGAGGACCGAGTGGGCGGTCCTATGTAGTATCACTTGTTTGTCATCCGGGAGTCACGGCGAATCGGATCATGGGGTGAGATCATGAGGAGAGCATCCGGAGTAGGCCTGTTGAATACGAAGTCGAGCATGCCATGATCGCGATGAGGCGATGATATGAAGGAACATGTCGATGATTCATTGATCAAGCGCAAGGTCCAGAGAAAGCAGGGCGAGCTACATGTCAGTGACGGGGGGTAGAAAGGCACATGAAGAAGAAAAAAGTACCTGACAGATGAGATGGAATGCTACCATGTTGTAGAACCGCCACTGGTCATGTAGGAACAGAGCATATACATACTCGTATACATTCGGACTTGGGGAAAAAGAGTTCTCCCGAGCCAATCTGCCGCCAGTGACGTATTCGGTGAGGACGATCGAAAACAGGAGATCCGCGTGCGCCTTGTTTCAATTGGCGTTGTATATTCCATCAACAAAACGGCGCTCGTACACGGTCCCGAAATACATTTCCCGACGATACGATGTTGATGGGGAAACATATGCTGCGCCAACAACAAAAGATTTGACTGAGTCTCTAGCAAAGTCACTGAGGTATCGATATACCTCGCAACCGCTCGTCCTCGGACAAACGCACCCGCGGACTGGCGAGCACATCGGAAGTTCCGTCAAAAACCATTATCGCTCAAAGTACTAGCTCCGCGAGGAGTTTCGACAGGTGAGGTCACCGGTCGCCCTGTTGTACATAACGACGGAACGCCGAAACGGCGGCAAGGCCCGAGAGGAGACAGATCAGAGCGGCAGAAAAGATAATCGTCTTCGTTGAATGCGTTAAGTTAGCTCTGCCGTACGGGAAACCGAGAGATCTGGGCTTGGAGATACTAGAAGCATCGAAGAAAGGCGGGCTGATACATACTTACTGGGTTTGAGACAGTGATTGCGACTTCTGGCTGGACGCCATCGGCACTCTCCGCCTTCATGGTTTGTATCACTGGCACCACATGAGGTTCGGGACCTGTGACGGGTATCTAACCTGAAAGAGGAAGCGGTGCGGGCTCGGTAGTAGTGATGCGAGCAAACAAAGATTCGTTTGGTAAAAGGTTGAGACGGCTCCTTGAAGACCCAATATGTAGACTGGTCCAGGGCGGATAAGAAGGGGAGCGCGGAGGCTGCGGAGCAATTAGACGTGAACGGCGAGCATTGGGATCTCTGTCACTGGGAAACCTAAAGCGTGCGAGAACGACGGACGCAGTGGATGTCCCTGGAGTATTATCGATGCTTGTCTAGTACTGGCCGAGCGTGTCTAGTATCAACGTTTTGTGCGGAGGACGGTGCTTGTGTTCGACGGTCGTCGAAGGCGCGAAGGATACGGCCGTCGGTAGCATTGTGTGAAATCGATCCGCGGGTGTTTTGCGACAAATCCGACGCCCGACCATCGCGGCCTGCAGCGACTCTTCTTTCTTTCGATACTCAGATCAGTAGGAACAAACAGGTCGCAGGTTTGGTCGTGTATTCTCTGCTTGGTAGACGCCCGGAGACGTCGCCCCAGGTCACACATCCGACGTCGACGGTCCCCATCACAAATGTATTTTTTTTAAATCTTGACGTTGGTTGCTTGGTGAAAGGCAATGCTCTTCCGACGCCCGTGTCTGGTCTTCGACCACACTACCGACGACGTCGGCGTACTGACTGGTAGAATGTTGAGACGGTGAGGCTCGTGCGGGTGATCATATCAACGGTTCACTCTCCGAGAGCATGTCGGGAAATGGGCCCGCTTGGAATGCTAGTACACCGACGGCTAACAAGCGGAAATTATCGTCTTCCAAGGCATGCGCCGAGTGTGCGCTAGACATCGTGCCACTCTGGGACTTCTAGTTTTCGTTCTTGGCCGAGTCGTCGAGCGTACACATGAAGCCGAAGCCGAAGCGCAACGGGTTCTTTTGTGCCATGCGCTGGCGAGCCGCATAGGTAGTCCGATCGATCGGATCATTCTATGTCCATATATGTCAACGTGTTTCCCGACGTTTGAACTTTCTTTTTTTTGATACATAGTTCCTTTTTCGCGATCACCGCGAATACTGCTACGACGCCATGGTCGTGCTGCGCATCGTAGACCCGTCCGTATACATGTACTTGTGAATGTGGAGACAACCTTGGAGCGACAGACGTCTCCACGTTGTCAGACGACCGCCAAAAACGACAGCGTCGAAACCGGCACCGGCAGTGCGCGTTGTGGGGATTGATCGATTGGAACCTTCAAGTTGCACGTTCAAGCATCGCATAGCCACCACGCGAGGCGGCGAGGCAGGCTTCTCCCGCCGCTTCTGAGGGCCTCGATGGGCCCAACTTCTATGATGGTGTTTGCGCCAGAGAAGGGGGTAAGGGTTCTAGGGCATTAGTCTCGCTTGCTGACGATTCCACACTGCCCGTTCTTGACCACTGCAGAACAGTTCCAAATTCTGCAGCGCGCCGGCCTTTTTTTTCAAGCAGTCGGAATGGGACGTCGACAGTTAATGCAGACGTTGTCGAATTGTGACAAGTCTGTCTGAATTTGTCACTTCCTGAGCAGTATCGGGTAGTTGATATGCTCAATACTCCCCTGGAGGATCTACTAGGCAGGTGGCTCCTTATCAGACCGGGCACTACAAGAGCTTGGTCCAACTACTCCGGAGCTCTGCAGTCGTAGTCCCATGGGTTGCTGATCTTGCGAACGGAGGAACGTGTGATGGAATGTTCCTGGAAGCTGACATTACGACTATATCCACATGTCGTCGAGCGACATAGTCCTGCCTGTAGTGCGAGCATCAAGTCGACATAAAATTTGATGGAGAGCCTCCTGGAAACCGCCAGTGATCGGGGTCTGTGTGGACGATGGCCGCATCATGCCACTTGGAGTGCTCTTGTTTGGCTGAGGGGTCGCCGGTCGCCTGCCATCTTTGCGGCTCGACGGTAAAGTTTGCAGTGTGTCCCTAGATCTTTCCTTGACGAGCAAACGAACAGCTAATCTCAGGCAGGCAACGGGCGACAGGGAAGTGGTGACGTTAACCGTTTGGAGAGGTGAAAAATGATTGGGCCTCGGCCTCAGTGTCGGGTAGCACGCGTGGGCGATATTTGGCTCTGAATGTAAATGGAAAGTGTGACCGTGTGGGAGGTAACGACAAATTAGCGGAACGGTTCCTCGATCGAGTACAAGAAATGAATGTTGTCCAACGGTGGTGGGATGAAATGAAGGTGAGGTTCCGATTGGTTGCTGGAGAACGCCATCCCATTCGATAGGATAAGTTGGGTCAGTGCTGGAATGAATGGTAACGACCGCGATTTGAAGACGCCGTCCAAGCAACGGCTTGGTTGTATACCGGGGACGAGGCGCAGAGTTGTCTCACGATAGTTAAGGCAGGGCAAGGCATATTGCCGTTGGCGTGTGGCACCGAACTCAATTGAAGAGTGAGCGTCGTAAGCGATTGTGGCTCTCCGTTACGAGCCGGAGCATACCGACATATTCAAGAGGATAGAGAGAAATGGAATGGCAGTGATTGGCAAGCGGGAAGAGGGCATATGAAGATCAATTCACGGAAGGCAAAATGAAGGGTCGGCAAACGAGAAGGAGGGGGTAGTACTAGTGGTGGCAGAAGGTGCCAACGTCACGCAAGACGAAAGGAGGGCCCGGGCTATGTACATATGTATCAGACGTATGTCAAGATGTGGCACTGGCACGACAGGCATGACAGTGTATGTACAGTACGACTAAACGCGGGGAGGAGAGGCGGCGTGGAAATTCGCGGGAGCGATGAAGCGATTGTCGGTGCCGCGTTTGGAATACAAATAAACGACAACAAGAGATAATTGAGGGGACTGATTACATCAGCAACGGGAGCACCGAGAGAACGGGTCGGCTGATTTGCGCTTGAGCGCACGCCGTTTAGAAAATTATGTGATGGCTGATTTTCGGGTGTGAATAAAATGGACTCGCGTTCCAGATTTTTTTTTCTTGCCCACCCCCGCAGATGCTGTCGCAGTCGCAGTCGAAGTCGCAGTCGCGGACGTCCATGTCTGAGGACGATGCAGCATACTCTGCTCTCCTCGCACAACTCCTCTCAGATTCTTCAACCAATCGCAACGCTCGCGTCCACTCATGGATCGAGCACCAATACGACTTTGCCCTCTCAGAGCACTCGGACTTTCCTTTTGCGTCCTCCCGTCCTCCCTCCCCGTCACCGTCCTCCTCCCTCGGCGCACACCGAGCATGTTCCGTAGACCGCCCTGACTCTCCTCTTCTTCCCCGCCTTTCCTCCGACCGCACTTCCTCCCCTTGCCCCTCCTATGATGCACTCTTCTTTCCCCAGCCAGATAGTTCTACCGTCTACGACCCCGACTTCGAGGAACTGGAGCGTCTCCGTGCTCTCCGCTTCATCGTACAGGAAATGGCTCACTGGAAGTCCGACGTCGTTCCCCCGTCCCCTCCCGTTTATGACAAGGTCTGTTTGCTTCTCTCCCCCCTTCTCTTCCGCTTCCTCACCCTCCCCAGCCACTTCCAGCTCCCCCTCCCTCCCCTGCATCTTCGGTAACCCAATCCACTTCGTCCCGTGCAATGCGCTCCCGTTCCTCCTCCACTTGCATCTCTCGTCTACCCTCCTTCACGAGCACCCTCTCGTCAGACCAGAGCCAGCCTCAAGAGATCCCACCGCCTCTTCCCGTGTCCGTTATCGTCCACGGCGAATTTCAGCACGATCTCGTTCTCCGTCACGAGCGTCCCATCCTCGACGCGTACCTCCACAAGCGTGGAGACTCTTGTCCCATGCATTCGCATGACCAGGACGTTCAGTTGCTACCTCCCATCTTGGATGACAAGGACTCGATCCAACCGTCCCCAACCTTTTCGAACTTCTCGTGTACTCTGTCTCGCGAGACCTCATTTACAACTCCCTATGCCAGTTCTCCTACTTCCCCTACCAGCGCCGTTTTCTCAGCATGCTGCTGTCCAGAGGATATTGCCCTCCCGGCCTCTCCGCTAGACGATAAGCCCATGTTCAAGGAACTCATCCATGAGCCAACTTCTCCTGTCCGGAAGACTGCATTCCCATACTCTCCCAGTCACGCTTCATTGCCCACAACAAACATGTTGTCTGTGGCTACCGCCTCTCAAACCCTTGAGGCACGTACCGCGCAACCTGATCAGAATCAGTGTCTCCGCGCTCCGGATTTAATCCGCACTCAGTCCCGTTGGTCTGTCGCGACGACTGCGTCTCTGACTCCGTCCACCGCGGATCGCAAGTCTAGCACGCTCTTGAGCCCGAAATCGATTCGGGAAAAGAAAGACAAGAGTTTGAAGACACCCAAGAAACGCGCTCGCTTCATCAGTCTTATTTCCCGTTTTTCCCCTGGTCGTAGCGATGTTTCATCTGCTACGACCAGTCGGGCAGCAGATGAGGCTGAATATGACTCGGCCAACGACAGCGACACCGAGGACAAAGAGAAGACCAAACCGAGAAAGTCGTTGAGCAAGAAATCCTCTCTTGCCTCCCTCCGAGCCTCGTTCTCCCTCTCTCGAGCCTCTTTTAGCTCACAGCGTCCTGCCATGTCTTCCTTTGAAGAGGTTCCTCCCTTACCTACATCGCCCACAGTGGAAATTTCGATTTACCCAAAGCCTCCGCTTTCGAGAATATCATCTCGGGCGAATCTACTGACTAGCTCCCTGCCCCCCATCCCTCAGTCAGCATCCACGGTCACTACCTTCCAGAGCGCCTCTCAGCTCTCAATTTCAGATATGTCCGCTGCGTCGGCATCGGAGTCCCGTAGTTCTTTAGCATGTCCCCTTGCCACCCCATACGCGTCCCGTATCTCCCTCCTTCCAGCCTCCAGTAAGCGGACGTCTTTGGCGTCTGCAGCAGGCGTCGATCCTATGCTCTCTACAAGCTCGGCGCCTGCAGCTCCGGTGGCTCCCCGGTCGAAATCGATCTTTCGGTTGACAACAAAACCAAAAAGTATCAAAGCGCCTATGATGTCAGCGACTAAGGGAACGGCGGCGACGTTGTCCAGGCTCCCTTATGCCAGCCATGCTTCTCTGCCTTCGCCTACTGCTCTGCAATCTAGGATACCCCAGGCCCCGACCAAATTCACCCCGCCGGCCAAGCTGGCGAACGTGATTGCAACGCAATCGCGACAAATCCCAGCACTTTCCAGCACGGGTCCAGGAACTCATACATCAAAGCTTCCTGTGTTACCTGCTCGTATACCTCCAAAAATCCCACGAGCGATTACAACCCTGGAAAAACCGCCCACGGAAGTTGTGGCATCTGTTCCACCATCATCCAGGCTGCCGATGCCAGCATCCACCAAGGGTACCCGTGTCGGAACTGTCAGAGGTTTCTGGAAAAGACAATAATTATTTTGTAACCAGTAAGTTTCCGGTCGCCCATACTGTAACACTTCTTCTGATCGCACGCTGTAGTTGCGCGCGCCACCCCTTCCCCCCATTCCTTCCGCAACCAATCATCCGGTCATTACTCGTTCAGCATTCATGTCTCACGCTCGTTTCTCTTCCTCTCTTGCATCATCCATCTACCTCGCTCCTTCCTGGGTTTCATCTCCGTCCTGCATCGGCCTTGTTGTGGAATTACGTGTACACATTTACTCTCTTTATCAGGTGTCATTCACTGTGGAATCATCTTCATTACCACGTGGCAAATCTGGGACCTTGGTCCTCATCCTTATTGTGTATATATGGTGCACAGTCTTTCGGTCTTCCTTCATGGGCTGCGACAGGGCGACTCAATCGTAGGAGGGTACCCTCTCTCGCTAACCCAAGCAAAAACAAAACAAGCATCCTTGTCTCCAATGTGCTTATTTATTCAAACCATCTACACATGCTCTTGCATTCATCTCGCTTCCTTTTTTCGCATGTCAGCAATACCATCTCGCATCCCAGTAGATAATACATCTCATTCTTATATTACTTAGTGACATCATCTGTAGAGTTTTTTGGGGAAGGAAAGGAAGAATCAAATATCACGCAATCGCTCAATCTACGCTGCAAGTTCCAAGTTGTTGATAGGCTATACTAGCAATCACGTGGATAAAGGATGAACGTGTGCTTATATAGATACAGGTTACCGTCGACTTCAATGGTGGCTGTCTGGCGTCTAGCTCAGCTACAGTAATCAGAAGCGGCTTCCAAACACTGACAGGACTCGTGTATTATCTACAGGTTGGAACCCACGATTCTCTCGGTCAATGATAGAGTTTCATTGGTATGGGTGAGAGAGAGGAAGGGAGAAACAAGTTCTCGCGGTTAATGCGAAACGAGCAAAGACAGGATAGATTATGAAGTACGTGAAGGAAAAAGAAGGGAAAAGAAGGGCAGGGATGGAATGATCTTCCGACCCCGACCGGTGGCGGCGGGTCCGACCGAGCAGTGCTACTGGTCTACCGTACCCGCAATATTGCCGTCGCGTCTGAGCTCATCTCTCTCGAGTCCGAGCCCCATTTCTTCAGGCTTGTTCAACGTCTGCCGGATGTCTCGCTGGCCATTCAATTGAACATTTGCCCACGCACGCTGGCAGTCACAGCGTGTGTCCTCCGAGGCGAGCCTTTTTTTTTTTTCTTTCGCGTACCACCCTGAACGTTGTGGTAGCACGTTATGCGATGTCAGGCAATACTAGTGCAGAACGATTGATGCTGAGAGAACACCGGATCACGTCCTATCGAAGAATCGGTCATACTGGGTCCCACACACCGAGTACGACAACATTGATGTTGTTGAGCATGGTTTACGGCATGTGCACTGGCACGTTGTTGTCTTTGAAGTGCGCATTGACGGCAGCCTACGAGAACGAGGTGGACGAACCGTATCAAAACAAACCACGCTCGGCTGGTGAAGGAGAGGAAGGGGCCGTCTGGCCTGTGGTGCTTGAACCCAATCGCATTGTGAAGCAGGATTGCCGCAACGTCGGATTCGCTGCATATATCTGTTTCGATCGTTTGGAGAGGTGCACCCTCTTTTTTTTTTTTTTTTTTCCTCCAGTGTGGTCGAGGGACGGAGCCCGAACTATCCGGATCCCCGCGCCCCTGGCTGTTCACCTTTTTGTCTTTCTTCAAAAGTCACGGCTTACCGGGATCAACGAACCCTGAGCGCCAGGTCCCAACGAGGAAGCACAGCCAATCACAAGACCAGTTGACCACATCCTATGGTGACGTCGCCGTTTTCCTAGTACCGTATCTTGCTGCCGTTGTCAATGCTTCTCTTTTTCTTTCTCTTTCTGTCGGATTTAGAGCGCGCTGACTTCCCTTACTGGCCTAGGGCTTAATTAAAAACCTCGCTTGCGGAAGTCTCGGGGTTTGACTGTATCATCGATGGCCAGCTATTCTAGATGTGTACTAGCATAGTACTCTATGTGATCGGTGTGATCGCACGTGCGATCGTCGGTCCAGAACATCACGCACATCACGCTAACAAAGTAGCAATTGATCGCTATAGCGTGATTGCGTTACGACCACTAGACATCCGGCGCTCCGCAAAGTAACTATATCCTCTGCAGGACGATGGTCCTACGTCAAGCGAGCTGACACGAGATGAGGTAGGACGAATAGTTCGGGGAATACATCTTTGTACGGGTGCTAACATATACACACAACTCGCATTGGGTTACATATCCTTTCGATCTCAAGTTGCTCAGCCTCAGTTTTGACGACAACTGTAATACTTCCGAGTCAATGATTATAACCTTACTCTGCTCCGTCAATCTAGAACATCCGATAGGCTGGCAATCAAGTGCCCGGGGTCCTTTTGCGGTCGCGAGCAAGGTCGCAGCGGGGTCAGAACTGCCATGATGGCCGAATGTGTGCCGCATCACTGTGTGCGTCCGATATATATCAGGGCACTTGTCAAGAGTCCATATGGCGGCGGCTTGAATGCGTAGCTTTCATAACATCCGACAGTGCCTTGCAGAGCGGCAAGTAAATCAATGGACGCATCGATATGCGAACATGATTACAATAACGCTAGATTGGGGTCTGGTCCTTCGATATCGTAAACGCCTCGCGGGAACTACATAAATGGTATGGATCCGTCGGCTTTGAAAGGTGCGCAGTAGAATTATCTTGCCGGTGTCAATATTTTCAGATTGGATGCGTCTGACATGGTGCCCTGATGCCGCTGCAAGGCACGGTGGGCGGCGTGGCAAAAGCTCCCACTGGCAAGTGACTTGTAGCCTGCCTAGGATGCTGACTTTTGCTATGAAGATAAAAGCGAATAAGTACACCCCCGGCGGTTGATAATCGATATCCGGTCATTCATCATATAACGACAGATTCGTGAGCGAGTTACCTCCACTCACGTGCCTTGTGCAAATTTCCTAGGGTGTTGTGATGGTGCCTCGTACTTTTCTTTTTGTTCGAGTGACGAGATCATCCTTTATTGAACGCATCTTTATCATATCATCCAGACACCTCGGGGGATATCGTTAGCGGGTTGATAATAATAAGAAGACGACGGACGGATCCGATTGGTATCCGGATGCGAACAGGAATAGGCCTATGCTGTCACAAGGCATGAGGCAAGTCTTCTAAACCGCCCCGTCAAAGAATGCCCGCTCAGTAGCTCCCTATGTGATCATCTGCGAAGTCCAACGTTAACAGTGCAAGCGATCTCAGGCGGTATCTTACAGTGTGTGAGCCACGACGCAGCCTAACCAAACGTGGGCTTACTGAGTTGTATGGGCTAGCTGTGCCAATCAGTGATTTGACCCATCCTTGCGCGAAATTCAATCACCTCGCTGATTAGATTGAGACACACCCGTTACGAGTTTGACCGCACGACGTCTGTTTCGGAACTGCAGCACATTCAGAAAAGATATTTGAATGGGCGTGACAGTCAAATGCCGATCAATCATCATGATTCCGCCTGTTGGTGATCGGGAACTATCGTCATATTATACACTTCTAGTGGAAGAAGGGAGTGATGGTGGCGAAAGTATGCTGGATCATACCTGAACGCAGGTCAAAACAAGTGCAGATCAACGCGGAACGTCGTAACTGCCGGTTTTTTCCAGTTCATCATGCCATCGGAGGCCGAAATTGTGCTTCTCCCTGTAAATCAGAGTCGTCACAAGGTCAAGGTGAGCGATGAAAAATAAGGTTGCATCGCGGCGTTATTGCGGGGCACGAGGATGTAAGTAATAAAAAGTCGTGTTTGGTGACGTACTTTTGAGCAACGTGTGCTGTGCGGCTACTTATTTATGGTTGGAGGTGCATCGATAGAATCGATGGAGGGCAAAACACGACAACCCTGGCGAAGCGGCTGTCGGGAGCATCGAACCAAGTAGCATTGTCAAGGCACCTCGATGGCGCGTTAATGACCACAAGTATTCCGGATGACATGCACATGCGTACATAGATGGGTATCTGTTGAAACAACACCGGTCGTCTATTCGAGCGGCGAACGCATACGAGCGATCAGTTGAACATCCACGGAGCTGCATGAGGATAAGGGTACGAAAAAGCCCTTGATCAACGATGGCAAGGCGTTCAGTATCCCAAGTAATACGTGCGGCTGCACACCTATGATGTTTCACGGGGCGAGTTTGCGTTTGAAACGCCAGTGAAGTCCTCCGACTTGCGAGAAGGTGCGAACTGCGTATCAGGTCTTCGAATTATTAGAATCCTTGATACAATGGACTGGCTACTCGGAGCCCGGGCCGCCACGGTCAAAAAATAGTGCCCGCATGCAACGAAGAAAGTTAAATCGAAGGAAGCTTGGAAGATGATACTTATTCTTGAATACCGTCGCCATCTCATGATTCTAAAAAAGTCCCTTTCAAACCTTGATCTCGAGGCATTTCCATTCCCTTGTAAGTTGTCGCTGGCTAGCTGAACCAGCCATCCCTCGACGCCGCGAATGAAAGCCTACAAAATGATATCTGAGAAATTTTCCGCGTCCGTCCGTTGGGTGCGCAGTCAGAAACTGGATCTGGAATCAACTATACTTGTCACTGGCGTTGGCTGGCAGCAGCCAGGCTATGCATCATAATTTGGTTGGTGTTTAGCTATACACATTTGAAATGGCCCGGTGAGGAGTTACTTACATAAGCCCCAGTTCCAGATATATTTTCTCAGATTTTGATAGTAACCAAGTTCTAGCGTATTTACATCATGGATCCGTATTCTCAAACGAACACTCCACAGTATCCATGATCGGGCTAGCAGTCGACAGCGATGGTGAACGTAGGTGCGGCTGAGTACTCGCGTAGTGAGTCAACCCTACTAATGTGTAACAGATGGGCGGTGTGCATTGCATCCGGTTACTCCATCCCTAAACATGGATCTATAGCCCATTATTTTCGTGTGTTACAAGCGAAGACACTGAAAATATCACCAGAGTCCCAGGATGGCATTCTGTTTGAAACCCGCCCTGTGATTCGAAAAGACAAACCAGGCCTTGACCGTTCTCGAGGTGTATGTGGGCAGCGGCCCGGACGCGGAAAATTTGCATAGCACAAAGTCCCTTATCAAAACCTTGAGCTTAGGTTCTCGCTTATGGGATTGTTTCTCCTTGGCAGTTGCTGGCTTGCGCCCCCTAGATCCGAGGCTTAAGGGCTACTTTCTTCTATTGCCATTGCATCATCGTATAGATTCTTATGGGATCACAGGACTTCGAGAATAGAACTCGGTCCGGAATGCTGCCGTAACTGTCTCCACAAATATCCGATTCAAGGCCTATGCAATGTGATATGGATATGTGATCGCTGTGGATTTGAACAACGTTGCATAGTTGGGTATGCCTTTCCATCTGAGACTAGGTGAGCACAGTTACACGGAATGTCCTTGATAATTCCACCGCCTGTCTCCATATACTGGTCAACACCATCAATGCGATGGATTGAATATTTATAGATGCACTGTACGCGGTTTCCTGTCGAATTCCATCGTATTCAGCCCACTTTGGACATCTGCCAGTGCATTGTCTTCGATCTAACGTACTGGGCACCCCCGGAATTCATACTAGGTCACCGGGGAGGCTCAGCACTAGCAGTAAAGTATATAAAGGCAGAGGTTGGGTATGCCTTTTGCGTCTGAGACTAGGTGAGCACAGTTACACGGAATGTCCTTGGATAATTCCACCGCCTGTCTCCATATACCGGTCTCCATATACCGGTCAACGCCATCAATGCGATGGTTTGAATTTCTATAGATGCACTGTACGTGGTTTCCTGTGGAATTCCATCGCATTCAGCCCACTTTGGACATCTGCATTGTCTTCGATCTAACGTACTGGGCACCCCCGGAATTCATACTAGGTCACCGGGGAGGCTCAGCACTCGCAGTAAAGTATATAAAGGCAGAGGTTGAGCCCCATCTTTACTTCAACACCCATCTTTCAGACATCATGTATCTTCTCTCCACTCTCGCTCTCGCAGTACTAGTGACCGTGGCTCAGGCCCAGTCTCTGACTGTCGTCAACAACTGTGGCGAGTCTGTCTTCCTTTACACCCAGAACAGTTTCGGTAGCATCAGCAACGACAAGACCGTTGCTGCTGGGGCCAGCCTGAACATGGGCATTAGTTCCAACTGGGATGGAGCCATCAACGTTGGTAAGGTTTTCG